>SNQJ01S0042700.1:97797-129998 GCA_010110895.2 Picea sitchensis
ACAGTAATGGCCATGTCACCTCATCAACTTTAGAGTTTTTGAACCATCGTTGGCCCGTGGTTGCTAATCTTGTGGCAGAGCTGATGAACTCTTCATTGATTTCAAGCTGAATGTCACCTATTTTGGCCCTACATCCATCGAAGGTAAGGGAGAATTATTTTGCAACAAACAGATTAAAACCCTCGAACCTCTATACAAACGTGAGCCAACCATTATCTTGTAAATCTTTCCGGGCGTTATCGAACAGTAGTAGGGCTTGACTACCGTTCGGCTCAATTCTCACCACCGGTGCCATAGAGAGGAGCAGATGGTAAGTGATGTGAACGAGCCAGGGTTTGAATCACAACCTACACAGGGGAAGAACGCTCAAAGGCTTATCCGATGCTAGCAAAGGTGAAACAGGGATAGGGGTAAGCATTAATGACATATCATGCGAAGGTGGTGGAGCTATTTCTGTCCATCCAGAATAATCATTACCATGGTACAACCACTGGCGCTTTAAACTATTCAAATCACAACGCATATGTGTTACAACTATACCACTTCAATCAATCAAACGAAACCTTTGGTAAGTGGATAAACAATTCGTGCAAGCAATAGTTATAGTTTCAAAACCAAACACATGAATCGAAACCAATACAAAGTGTTGTATGAATTGATTCATACCAAGGGTTTAATCATAACACCGACGCTTTTTTTATATAACCAATATGCCAAGTGAATTGATCAAATAACATGTAAATCCAATCACCGATGTATCACAAACTCAATCACTCATGAAATGAAATTACATAATCAATAAAAGAATGTCCAAATGAATATAGATCAAAAGGTCTTACCAACTGCATAATGATAAGTAAAATGTAAACACAATGGGCATATCGACAAGAATGATAACGAAAATTCAGTGAAGATTTTAATGCGACTTCGAAAAACCAAGTTTTCACGCTTATAGTCGTGAAAACAAGAACGAAGGTAAGTGTGTAAATAGCGCAAACATAAAAGTGTCATTTTATTCAAGAATTGCGACCAAAATCAAGGTTTGCAAAACACTGGTGTAGGCAGCTTATAAGATATTACAAAAATGTGAATTGGCTGCCAACATAACACCATGACTTCAACATTATTGCTGAGAAAACCATCAACGCTTCATTCCAAAAATCACAATTTTACACAGTTGCAATACTTAAGGAAAGCACAACCCATACATCCAAGCCAATATATATTTCATAACCAGAGTAGACTCATGAATGGAAAAAAAGGCATACCTGTAATCAAAACACCTTAAACGCGAGTTGGCCAAGCGATTCCTCTCTGCTTGAAAATCAAAGCATAACCACAACAACACAGTTGAACAATAGCCCGATTAGGGTGGCGGCCAGTGGAAGGAGTAAAGGTGACATGCAATAAATCCACATCGCCTCCACCCTCTGGTCATTTAATTCATCAGTACACGCCAACCAATAATCCATTAACTCGATTAATTAAACCATGTATCGAAACCATCAACCATTAAAACCAATAGCATGACCCATATCAACTTATGCCATAACATAATCACCATGCATATCAACTATATAAATCAATAGATCGTTTAGCTATTTACTTAGTAGCTAGGATAACAACAATCCATTAAAAATTGATTCATGTAGTATAGTATATAGCATGGTTTAGTTTCTTCCCTTTTCTTTTATATTTCCTTTTTCCTTTTTCCAATTGCTTGTATATGTTATTGCTAACATGTTTATTGTGCAGTTATCCTAGTAATAGATCCCAATAACAGATAACAGTGATAGCAAGGATAACATAGGCCGTTGTAAAATAAAACTTGAGCCTAGAGCAGCAAAAAAACACAGAACATGCCTTCTCAATATCCAATAAACCAAGATTTTATCACCATGTAAGCAGTGTCGAACAATGGGGCAACATCAAATAAGCACCAGAACTGATCTCCAATCTACAAGGGGGTCCCACCTCCTAGTATTATTTAGCTTTTATAATAATAGGCTTTAGCAACACTTTGCGGGAAAAACTTCGTTGCGATTTTAATCATCAACAAGCACCTTCTACAAAATCACAGTCGAGCACTAAGTCTTGACCACATACATCCCTTTACACAAAGCATTAGTGATATCTTCTACAATACATTTCTCTTTATTTATACTTTACCAACCCTTACAATAAGGCCTAAGCATGGGGAAAACCTATGGGCTGACATCGCATAAACCCATTACAAAAACACTAGAGAACCCTTTACTGGGTCCACATAACCCTCAAAATCGATGAGATAGGTGATCTCAGCTCTGTCAGGGCACTCCTTCTTCGACCAACGTGTCAAAGTCCAAAAGTGGGCCAAAACCGACCAAAGTTTCCCCAAAACTTGGTCAAGGGCCAATAGTCTTTCATGCAAATTAATAACGTCTGCATGACATTCACCTTCGGAAAAATTTATCACTTTAGCGATTTGATTTTTATAAATCGAGTTTTTTGCAAGTTAAACTGGAGGCATTGGGATTTTAATTTTATTAAGTTCATTTTTTAAACTAAAACCTCCCATTGTTTTTTCAATTTCTCTGGTTGGAACTTCTACTTCTGTATTTTCCAGTTTCTTAACTTGCATTGTTCTTGTTTCAAATGGATTTGTTCGGGCAATTTGTGTTTCGTTTGGTTGTTTAGTAATTGCTTCCTCATTCATTTTACTTCACGACAAAATATTTTTTGGGGGGAACATTCGTAGAATTTTTCTCTCTGGGCCTTAAATCATACCTTTGTTGAAGTTCGACCATTATTTAGTCGGCGAGACCTTGATACGTAGAGTATCCCAAATTATTGATGTTTTCTTCAAGCTCAAACAGGGATTCCAGGTCTAAAGATATCTCATAATACTGCCTTGTTAAATGTGGCTCCATATCGTCATCGCTAAGGTTATTCATATCTTCTTCTAACTCCTCATAATTTTGCATTTCATCCCTCTGCATAAAATTTTCAGTTTTAAACGGGGCTTGGATCTTTTGATCTTCATTTTTTACTTGTCTCTGTTGTATCTGGGGATTAGGGTTTCTCTTGAACTGATTCCTAACGTATAGATCAGGTTTGTCTTGATCTAATTCCATTCTCAATTTATTTATTTTGATAAATCTTTTATTATCTTGGCCATCTCATCCATTTTTTCTTCTGTGGATTTCCTGGATCTAGAGGGTCCTACCTTCTCTTTGAAACGCCTAGGTTCTTTGGTTCCCATCTCAACCTTAGTTTTTAATTTCCCATATTCCATCATATTGGATTCAATTTATATGGCATCGTCTTGCATTCCTAATAAAGTGGTATTCCTCCTTGATCTTTCTCCTGAACTACCATGGGTCTTATCCATTCTGATTCTTCTATTGGTTCTATGGTTCCTGCTTCAAACATTCTGTCAATTTCTTCTCTRACCTTCTGCTTGTAGATGGGGTTCAATCTGTAAGGCCTATGTATGATATGTATTGCATCTAGTTTGAGAGGGATCTTCATATCTCCAAGTTCTCTTGCAATACCCTTCATTTCAGTAAAATTCGTTGGGAACAKGYCAMTGTATTTTAACAATAATTCTATTATCCTGTCCACTGTTTACTCATCCCAGTAGTCTCCAATGCTGGCCATATTGGGATTCTCAACTATCCCAATGTTGATTTTCTTCACCTTGATTGGTGCAACAATTACTTCAGATTCTAGAGGTGTAACTTCCACTTCTCTTTCGCCTTCAACTTCTTCAATTTGAAAATCGCACGAATCATCTTCATCTGGTACTTCTTCCTACACATGGTAGCATGACATCAATTCTTTCACTGTCTATATGTTTTGTTGTTTTTCTTCTGTTATGAATTCAACTTATGGTTCCTTAATGAATATTACCCCTCTTATTTTCTTAAGTGTTGCATCTATGTTGGGGTTCTCATGTTCAAATGAAAACATGAATGTAAAGTTTTGTTGTAGTACTGTCAAGCTCGTACTTCCACTTCCTCTATGCAGTTCCTGGTCTATATACCAGTTTGTTGGGATTCCCTCTAAGGTATGTACGAAATGATGAGGCCATTCCTCTGGGGGTGTCATTTTCCACAGTGCTCTGCACTTCTCTAAGTGTTCCACTGGTGCCCCTTGTCCATCATACTTATGTTGTTGGTTGCTTCTCTATACTATGCCTAACCTTATACACAGTAACCGCTTACATTGGTACCAATCCTTGATTGTTTCTTTGTGTGCGCCCCACCATCTTGTAGGTGTATCCTTGAGTGTTATGTCGAGAGATAACAATCTCTGAATGTCTGATACTTCATATTCATATCATGTTAGGAATTCTTCCAAGTCGTTGATTCCATGGAAAATTGGAGGTTCTATGACTTCTGTCCCAACCCATCTTACTGCACGGTCTATTCGGGCGCATATTTTGGCTGAGACCTCATGTAGGCGTTGCTTACAATTCTCTAGACCCATGTTTGAGTTGGAAGCACATGATGTTATACTTATATAGATAAGTACATCATCGATAGTTGGATTGATGTAATCTTCAATGCACGCAGTGGTCCGATACAACTGGTTAAGTTCTTCGAGGTCTAGACATCTTGGTTCAACAAATCTTTCAGCTTCTGGGGGATCTAGAGGCGCGATAACCCTGTATTTTCCCGACTCGAATGTCATATTCCTAGACTTCAGGTTGATTATCCCCTGATTGTCAAATGCCCAATACAATCCCAGTAATGTTGGATATGGTGTTTTTCCATCCACGATTTTGATCAATTCGAAGTCTGCCCTAGTGCACATTCCCTCCATATATACTATCACTTCTTTCAACCTACCTATTGGTAGAACTCTGTGCTAGTTTTCTAACCTCAGTTGGACTTGTGAGTAGCCTAAGGTAGGTTATCCCATGAATTTCCATGTCTTTTTGGGAAATAAATTCACTTCGGATCCCAGATCTAATATCACATCGCCCATGTTAAAATATCCAATGTTGGAATTCAATCGAACTCTCTGTTGGTTCTCCTTCTGGCATGGAGGTGATTGACTATCCTATGTTCTAAATTTCCCTCAAATTTTGTAGTACATCTATCTAACATATTTTGTAAGACTATAACAGATGATGGATCCTTAAATACTTGAATACAGGATTGTAGGAAAGTTTTAATACAACTTACTTGGTTTCCCAGGTAGACTTGACTGGTATGGTCCAATGCTGACAACATTTCATACGTTGGGACATCTTGGGTATGCTGCATGGTAGTTGTAGATGCAATATTCTACTTGAGAAATTCTTGTCTGGCCTTCTTAAAGGTCTCCTTCTCCTTTTCTGCATCAAATCGCTTGGATGGCTCGGTATTTTTCCTAATCCACTGGTGCTGTACTGGTTCTTTTTTAGCCACATCATCTCTTGTTTTAGCACCTCCACGCATCACTATGTTGATAGTCCTTCCATATTCTCTAGCTTCAATAGAGATCCACTGTACGTTCTGATTGTTTTGATTTTGTTTCTCCTGTATCTTCCCCAACAATGTGGTGCAATCTTCTGTATCATGATCTGATGTGTGACAATACATGCATGTTGTAGGTGGTAGAGGGCATTCTCTTGCATAGTGCCCTGGCTATTGGCAGTTATGGCACACTAGTGGACCTTTTCCACATCCAAAGCCTCCTCTGCCTCGTCCTTCCCTTATGTAATCAACGTGATCTCCACACGGTGTATTGTATTGTGGTACCTGATTATACCACACAGGGCTATACTGGGGCTGCGCGGTGTTATACTGCGACTACACATTGTTATACTACTTTGGCACATTATTATACTGTGGTGGTGGCTGATTAAATTGAGGGGCAGCTTGAGTTGTCATCATTTCGTCTTGCACCCTATATGTGTCTAACGTCCTTTCCCACATCAGATCCATGGTTCTACAATATTTGTCATCGTGGCCTACTGACTTGCAAAAAGTACAATATGCATTCTTTGGTACTATATGGTATTTCTGCATCATAGGAAAATGATATGGATTGTGCTCGTGTGTCTTGCAAATTTGACACCAGGGTCCTCCTGTCGGTAATGGATTTGGCATCCTTGTCGCCATATATTGTGTGAATGTTAGACATTCATTTTTATGGTGCCCTTCTATTCTACATGTGGTACACCAAACAACTTTGCGTTTGTCCTTGCCCTTATTCTGATTGTTTTGGAAGGTAAGCTTCTTCATATCCTCCTTCAACACCTCTATAGTTGGACCTATCTTGTGGTACTGATTCTCGTCCATTTGCAAGGATTCTTGAAGAGCCCTTGCTTGAGATTGGGATTTTTTTTTGTCTAAGTGGGTATTTCAGGTGTGGTAACAAAGAATTTACAAACATATGTCTATGTTGCATGTCAGTCATGGCATACCTGAATTTCCCTTTCATTCATTTAAATCGTTGGTCAATTTCCCAGACAGATTCTCCTAGTTTCTGTCATATTTCTATCATCTTGTTCATGTATTTATCCTCTGAGCTCGGCTTCTTGAACTCATTAATCAGAATTTATTAATGTATGCCAGTGTCCTTTTTGTCCTAGGTGAATTGTTTACGTCTAGCCTCATGTACCAGTCTAGTGCACGGTCTCTTAGCGTGATATCTAGTTGCACAAGTTTAGTATCTTCATTAGTGATATGTTTTTCTTCCTAGATCTTTACACAAATGAACAAGTGTTTCTCAAGGTCTTTTGCTTCCTCTCCTCGAAATTCTTGTAGCTGAATGGTGGGATCATGTCCTTCCATCCTGAATGTTGAACTTATACCTCCGCATGGTGTATATACTTGACTAATGCTCCCTGAACTGGATCCCCCAGTTGTTGTTCCTTGTGTAGATGTACTTCCTGTTGTCTTCCTTCTCCCAAAATTCAGTTGTCTAAACGATGGTGTTATTTTTGGTGTGTTAGTTGCACATGGGTTTATGGGTTCCACATTGACATTAATATGGATAGGATTGTTGCATTCTATTCCCTCTCTTGGACCTCTCGTCTTCCTCTCATATATTACGCATAGGATTTCCTCAATCTTCTCCACAGCTCGAAGATCCTCTACCTCCTCTTCATCACTGTCCAAGCCTTCCCTCACAGATATGGCTCTCTTCTTTCTGTTCACCTCGTATTGGTAGGGTACTCCACTGCACAAGCTCCTGCTTTATACCTTGTGATGAATGATGAGAGATTCCTTAATGCTCTCCTTTCAGTAGGTTTCCTTCCATCGAATTTAGCTCATTTATTCTAGATACGAGACCTAGAGTCCTATGAGTACCTAGAGGTTGCATTCATTAGTGGAAGGTTCTCTCACCATCGACAGTTGGTAATACATCAATGATTCCTGATCGATGGATTATTCAATTGTTTAACCCCGACTCCTTTATTCACACTTATAATAATGTACTCGATGCCTTGATAACTACTTTCATCATCGGTAGGTTGTCTCGCATTTGTTAATGGTATACCTCAATGACCAGTAATCAAATGAAGTCTCATTGTGTTCAACCTCAACTCCTTTATTCACATAATGCAGACTTGCACCATTGGCAGATTGTGTAGAAGACTTGAAGACATCAGCTTATAGTTGCAGTTTTCCTGAGTTGTTGCCACCTTTTCATTAGACCAGTACCTGTGTGACTTCAGTGATCATGGGAGATCAGATTGTACTCCATGGTATACAGATATCTTTAGATTGATTTTGAGACTGTTTTTATTAGGCCTTCTTTGTGACTATGACAACCTTTGGCATGTAACCACATTTGTATTTGCCTATTCCTAGCCATGGACAACTGTTTGGTATATTTTCACATGGATCTGCAGTGTAATTCAAATTGGCAGCCATGTATGCAAAGTCAATACATATTGTAATGAGAAACTAGTTATTCCAATCGGGTCCCCATTACTCCACTTCTGGGTTTTTATAATGTATTTCGGCCATCGCAGATACTCCTCTGACCTCACACAATAGGGGGCATTTGTTATAGAAGAATTTTCCTCACCCCATGAAATGTTGCACAGAGGACCTTTTTCCATTTCCCTATGCATACTTGAAGTCCTTTTTTGCAAATCCTAGAGATAAAAAAAATGTTTTTTCCACATATACACACCTTGCCTATATTACAACATGCGTATACACAGGTTGCACCACTACAACCCACATACATCGGGAAATGTGCCCAAAATTAAAAAATGGTGTCGGCTTTCCATGTCACATCACGCGATCAATGATCCTTGGCCTTACATATACTGAAAATGTTCCGACTCAAACCTTTAGTTCCACTTGAAGGTTATAAATGGGCCAAATCTGAGCTATGGAAAAGGAGAGAAAGAATTCAACTTTGAGAGAAAATTTACTCTAGAGAAATTGTTCACTTCACATTGAGTCGACATCCCTTTTTCCTTTAAGTCTAAACACATTGTTCAACCCCCAAGCTCTTACTTTATTGATTGAGAACTTCATTGTCTCTCTTATATGAGCCTTCCTTTGGTGGAGGATTGAAGTGGTGGAGGCCGAGCTGGAAGGAAATTAGTTTCTCAGTTCCGAATCGTGCAGACACAGAAGTTTGTAACTCATTCACTTATGTTGATCATATCTTAATAGAAATACTCTTTTCTCGTCCAATCAATATCTCGAAAATATTTGAATTATTATTCCATGGGCGTATTTCTTATGAATGTTGATGGATTATGATATTGAATGTGTTAACATCGTATATTATCACCATTTTCTTACATTGCTTGGTTGTTGAGGACTAGTTGTAGGTATATTTCTTTGGGTCAAGGGCTCAATGGTGGTCTTAAATGAATGTCTGGACAAGGTAGGCCTTTTCTCTTGTCTTTTTAGTGTATTTTATTATATAGAATACTTGATATTAGAGTTGATTTATGTAGTCATTTTCGTCTATTGTGGTTTACCCCTAGCCATAGATGGATTTTCCTCGTAAAAATCACCTGAGATCAACCTTATTGCTGAAATAGGAAGAATACACATTGTTTTGTCAGTCAAACAAAGTACTCTAAGGAGAACTTTGTTTGATTCATCCATTTGATATTTCTCCCCCTTACCTATCTTTCATGAGATGGCATCTAGTGGTGGCTCTAGTGGCACTGGAGGTGCTTCTTCATCTCAACCTTTAGCCTCATCAGTGATTGGTAGCTTATATATTCATCAAGTTCCTGTCCAATATACTACAAACCCCTCCAAGGTCATAAAAAAGTATGGGCTCTTTCAGTTTGATGAAGATGCTACAACTACTTCGTGGCATGTTTCCTCCCCTCTTAACCTAGCATCTGCTACTCATCCACTTCCCAAATTCAAAGAGCATATCCCTAGGTTCTCAGGGAATAACACGATCACTGCAAATGAACACTTGGTGGAATTTTCTAATTCCTGTCACAACATAGGAGCCAATAACAATGACACTTGTATGGACTTATTTGTTAATTCCCTTGAAGGGAAGGCAACGAACAATTTCTTTGATATTTCTCCCAAGATTATTTCCATTTGGGAGAATTTAGTTTATTGGTTTAATTCTACCTATGGGAAGTCTAAGAGCCCATCCGAGCAGTTACAGGAGTGTAATAACATTTCTTATAAAGAGGGTGAGACTATCAAGTCTTTCAACTTGCGTTTCACCAAATTATATAACCAAATTCCTGAACTTATTCACCCTCAGAACCAAGATGATTTTATGCATTATTATAATGCTCTACCTTCTCCCTATCGTCATAAGCTTACGAAAAGGCCATTGACAACCTTGGTTATGCTCTACATACTTGTTTAGAGTATGAAGAACAACTTGAATGAACAGGTCTTCCCAAGGGAGACTCAGTTAAATAGATGAACATGTCTGCCCTCTTACAACTTGTACAAGAAATGAATAACTGAATGATAGCATATGAGCAGATGGGAAATGTCCCTTCACTTACCCCCAGGGCCTCATCTTCTTCTTCACCTCCCTTTAAGAATCCTAGTGAAACCAAATTTCAACCTAAAACCATCATGGCTCACAGTTGGTGTATATTTTGCGAGGAACACCATGAGGAAAGTACTAGTGAGGTAAAGAAGAGTGCCAGAGATAAAATATTTGGTAAAATGCCTGAAACTACTATTGTTGTTCTAGATTTTGTAGAACCAGAGGATGTCATGATCATAAATACTAGGAGTAAATCCTATTCTTTGAAAGGTAAATATGATCCTCCTCGCACTTCTTCTAGCCCAAGCTCATCTTCACCAGCTTCTACTGTACAAGTTTCTAAAATTCCTGACAGTCAAGGAACTATCTCCCCTCTTCCCTCTTCCAAATACAATATTCTCAATCAATTGGCTAATATTAAAGTTGATGCTACCCTCCTGGACATGGTTTCTATCTCTGAGCAACAAAAGCATCTGAAAAATTTCATGGAAGGAAAACATTCCATTGTAGCCAACCTATCTGAAGAGGTAGATGAAGAGGATTCAACTATAAATAAAGTAGGTGTACATAATTTCTTACACCCTGTAAAAAGCCCCTCATTTTTTTATTTCTGTAAATATTATGGGAAAAATAGCCCATTGTTGTCTCATTGATGGTGTTTCGGGCCCAAATGTAATGTCAAAGATTATTATGGAAGATCTAGGCTTGTCTTATACAAATGAAAATGCCAGAAGCATGCTCTCTTGTAATAGTTTACAACAATCAACCATAGGTGAAATCAAGGACGTGACCTTGGTTTTGTGCTTGCATCCTGAAATAAGGACAACCCTTAATATTCAACTAATCGACATGCCAGTGAGTAATTATTCAATCATATTAGGAAGAGACTGAAAAGCTTTGACGGGTAGATACCTTTCACTCGATGGGACACACTTATCCATTCCTCAGAATGGTAAAAACGATATAGTCCTAAGGGAGGGAAGAATTTCACCTTATATATAAATCATTCCACATCCTAATGTAAATTATATCGAGGAGGACCCATGAGTGTATTCCATCTTTGCAGATGAGGACAAGACTACCTCGGAACAAATCGACATAAGGGATGGGATGCGACATATGCACTTTGATGGTTCATGCTCCAATCAAGAAAATAGAGATGGTGTTATCTTGTACTCTCCTATGGGTAAAATTCAAAAAGTTTCCTATAGGTTGGAGTTTTCTTGCACAAACAACGTCACTGAATTTGAAGCGTTATTTCTAGGCATTGAAAATGCCTATAATTTAGGTTGTGGTCACCTTATAGTTTTTTGGGATTCCTAACTTATTGTAAACCTTGTAAGTAATATACATTCTCCTAGCAACAAGTTAATGAAATGTTACACCCAAACATTTTGGGAACTTATCTAAAATTTTCTATATTTCAACATCACTCATGTTAAAAGGGAATTGAACTCAATGGCTGGCAGGTTAGTTGTTTTTGCAGCCTCTCCTAATTGACAACTTCTGCCACAAAGCCCTGAATGCACATTTCAATCTTTGTATCGTCCAGATATCCCTGACAATGTAGATTCATGTCAGGTCTTCCCTAGTGATGAGAGCATATGTACTTTCATTCAAAATGAACCTTATAAGCCTAAGCAAATTATATCCATGGAAGATAACAAAATTCTGAAGGGCTTACTCCTCTAGAAAGTTCATTTTCATCGAGTGATGTAGAAAAAAAATAAAAACATAAAGAATAGGAGTCGAAAAGGAAAGTGGGTGAAACCATTTCCTTGAACATTGCGATGAACGACTGTCCAAAGAATGTTAATATAGGTGCCCAATGTTCTGATGAAGAAAAATTGAAGTTCCC
This sequence comes from Picea sitchensis, assembly GCA_010110895.2. Lineage (NCBI taxonomy): Eukaryota > Viridiplantae > Streptophyta > Pinopsida > Pinales > Pinaceae > Picea > Picea sitchensis. Next base: position 109,583 of record SNQJ01S0042700.1, read on the forward strand.
TGAGTTACTTAGTGAATTTCAAGATGTTTTTTCTTGGTCATATGAGGATCTTCGTGGTTTTTATCATGCTCTTATACAACATGCCATTCCTATCAAGGAGGGCATAAAATCGGTTACGAAAAAACAAAGACCCATTAACCCTGCACTGGAAGAAACTATTCGAAAGGAGTTGGAAAAAATCTTGAAGGTTGTGATCATTTTCTCTGTTAAGTATTCTGAGTGGGTTTCTAATTTGGTTCCCATTCAGAAAGAAACTAGTCATATTAGATTATGCATTGATTTTTGTGCATTGAATAGGGCCAATATAAAATACCATTTTCCTCTCCCTAATATGGAAATGATTTTGCAGCAAGTTGCAGGGTCACAGATGATGTCCTTACTTGACGAGTTTTTTGGTTACAATCATATCAAGGTAAAAAGGACAGATAAATATAAAACCACTTTTATTACACGTTAGGGAACTTTCGCTTATAAGCATATGCCTTTTGGATTATCTAATGAAGTTGCCACTTTCCAAAGAGATATGAAAATAGCTTTTGACGATTTGATAGGCAAAATTATTCAAATTTATCTTGACGACTTAGTTGTGTATTCTAAAAACCAATCATATCATTTCGTTCATCTTAGAAATATTCTCATGCAATGCAGGAAATTCGACATTTCTTTAAATCCTTCTAATTCTATGTTCGACATTACCAAGGGAAATCTTTGGGCACATTTTATTTGATTCAATAATAAGCATAGATCCCGAAATGATTATTACTATCCTAAATCTTCCTGCTCCTACTTCCAAAAAGGAGGTTCAAGCCTTTATGTGTATTATCAACTTTGTCCGTAGGTTTTTTCATGATTTTGTTGTAATGATCAGGCCAATTCACAATATTCTTAAGCAAGATCGATCCTTTTCTTGGATGGATGATGTCAAAAATTATTTTGTAGGGATCAATAAGGAAATCAATTCTACACCGATTTTGGCGAAGTCGGATTTTGAGAAAGAATTTATGATATTTACTAATGACACAGAGGAAGCACCTTTTGCTATCCTCATGCAATATGATGACCAATTTAATGAAAAACCAGTGGCTTACATGAGTCAAATATTGTCAGATGATGAGTTCAAATATTCTTATATTGAAAAACATGATTTTTCTCTAGTTAAAGTTGTTGAAAAAATTTTCCACTTCATTTTAGGTAAGCACACGCTAGTAAAAGTCCCTTTAACTACTGTCAAGTTTTTACTCTCACATATTTATCTTTCAAGGAATCTTGTACACTGTCTTTCCAATATCGAGGAGCATGATCTAACCGTCATGACTTATAAAACTATCAAGGGACGTGACTTAACCCTTCACTTAGCTCAACATGCTGAAACAAGTGAAGGAATTGATGAACACGATAGCTCTCTATCAACACTGATTTACATTGACAATCAAACCCTTCCTGTAGCTGAACATCCTTGATATAAAGATCTGGTGTATTACTTGCAAAATCAAAGATGTCCAGATAAATTAGATGCCCATCAAAGAAGAAGGCTCCGTCTCGAATCTTCTAGATACATCATTATAGGAGACTTCTTGTTTAGGAGATCTGTCGATGGTATGTTACTTCACAATGTGAACAATGAGGAAGAACACAAATTATTACAAGAGACTCGTGGATATTCAAATTCTGTTATTCATGTAGGAGGTCACTTTTCTGCTAAAGCTATTGTTTTAAATATTATCAGAAAAGGGTTCTATTGGCCTTCAATCTTTTGTGATTCTTATAATTTTTCAAGATCTTGTGACAAGTGGCAGAAGTATGTTTGGAAAGAATGTATTTCTGCTATGCCTTTACAACCTATCCTCCCTAACTTTCATTTTTCAAAATGGGGTCCGAACTTTATTGGTCCTATTAATCCTCCATCTTCAGTAGGGAAAGTTTTTATCTTAACAACCACAAACTATTTTATGAAATGGACTGAATTTGTCCCACTTAAGCATTCATAGGATGAGTAGGTGATTTCTTTCCTTGAGACCAATATTTTTTCCAGATTTGGTCTTCCTTTGGAAATTATTATAGACAATGGTCTCTCTTTTATTTCTGCTAAGCTGACACAGTTTTTAGCTAAATTGGGGGTTAAACATTTTACCTCATCAACGTATTATCCGCAAGGAAATAGGAAGGCCGAGTCTACTAACAACAATCTGGTTATAATTATCAAGAGGCTCATTGAAGATAAGCCTCGTCAATGRCACACTCTCCTCACTTATGCCCTTTGGGCATATCACACTACCACCAAGGTGAGAAATGGTTGCACTCCTTTCCATCTTGTTTATGGTCAAGAAGCCATTCTTCCTACCGAGTTGGAACTTTCTTCTCTAAAATTAATGCTACARGTTGAAGAATTAAATTATTCTGATGTCTCTCAAAGAATGAATGAACTTTTGGCTTTAGAGGAGCAAATGATGTTTTCCTTGGATAATATAAAGAGAATACAACAAATTGTTAAAACAYATTTCAATAAAAGTGTCAAAGATGTCAAATTTAAGGTTAATGAGAAGGTATTGTTGTGGGATTCATCTCATGATGATAGAGGAAGGAATTCAAASTTCCAAAAGTTATGGTTGGGTCCTTTTAAGATCTCTTTTGTCCTGGGCACAAATTCCTATATCCTAAAGGACTTCAAAGAGCGATTGTTTTCCTATATAACCAATGGTTCCCACTTAAAACACTATGTGGAACCAACTTGAAAGTTTAAATGTTGTATGTAATTTTTTTCTATATTATAGTTTGTTTTGTTTGCTTTGATTTTACATTGTTGTTATTTCATTTCTGCTATTTTGTTTCTTGCCAAAATAAAATGTTGGATAAGTTTTTCCATAGTGATGCTATTATGCAAAGTATTGTTAATCAATAACAATTAGGTTACACAACTGTCATGATGTTTCCCCTTGAAGACATCATTGGAATTTTTATCTTCTTCAACTATTGTTATATAAGATAGTTGGTTTTATCCCTTTTCTGCTTTCCTTTCTTCCATTTGCTCCAAGATTCAAAAGAGCACACTAGTAATTGTTTCTCCTTGAAGTCATGAATGATTTCACATGATTAATCGAATGATTGTGCATACATGGATAAACCCCTTCATACTTAACACTTTCCATGAGTTATTCCCAAAATCCCAACCATTTTTCCCTTAAACCACTCACTTCCCCCTATTGCATAATTATTTTGATATATATATTCTTTATCTAATGGTTACATGGTCTGTGAAACCAGACAATCTGATTTTTTAATCTGTTGGCATATTTCCCTATGGATTCACCAGTTTTTTGACGATTAAAATCACAAAGATGAATATTGCCCACAAAGGATTGCTAAGCTCTATTATTTAATTATGATAATAATAATTAACTAGTAGGTGGGACCCCCTTGTAGACTAGAGGTGATATGATGGATGTGTTACACTTATATGTTTGTTATTTTTGTGATGATGCTTACACAATCTTCTACAGTTGATGATGCAGTCTTGGTTTCATTCATTTTGACAACATGTTTGGTTGATGCATTGTTGCTAAATGTTGTTGATGTTCACTCACAATACATGGCAGTGCTATGGATATGAGGATTATGTTGTGTTACAGGTGTTGTGTTATGTTATAACATTGATTAGTAATCTTATACATAATTTTTTTTCAAAAAGATAATATGATAATTTGGGAGCTTGATCAAAACAAAAAGAGGGAAAAACTATGGATAAGTCCTAAGGCTATGGCAAAAAGATTATATATAAATCTTGAATGTATATATAATAGTAACAAATGGGAAGTGATGAACCTAGTTGTTATACTATGTATTTTTGTTAAAGATTTATATGGGAAGCATATATGGTAATGTTAACATATGGTTATTATTAAAATTTTGATGTGTTTTGGGTTGCGCACTATACAATGGATATGGAATTGAATTTATGGATTGGATATGGCATTGAATTTATGGTTGATGTTATGGTAATGGACTGGCTAGTACATTGAATTGAATAGGGCGATGTGAGGAAGCGACGTGAATTTACTGTATGTCACTCCAAACCACCCTCGAGCCCATCAACCTAGCCATAGTTGCATTTTTCTCTGTTGGTCGTGGAAGCTCTGGGATTTCCAATTTTGAAGGGGAAAACACAGGCCAACTCTTCCTTGAAGTGATTTTTCCAGGTATGGCTCTTTTCTTTCCATCCATGATGGTCCCTCTATATTATGAATCAATGTGTTGGCTGAGGATTGCATGAGTTATGTATTTTTCTTGAGTTTTCAAGTCGGTATCAATGTTGTGTTTATGGTATTCTCTGTGATTACTATGGAATGTTGGTGTTTTAAAAGAAAGGAATGGTGTTGTTTCTTTGTAAATCCTGTGCATTGGTTATTGGTTAAAATAAATGTCAGTCATCTTGGGTTATTATTTTGGTTCTCTGTGAAAAATGATGATAATGGTGCAACAATTTCTGCGTTTTTATTCGTGCAGGGTTTTACCACCAATTTGGGTATTAGTTGGTGTCACCCCTTTTTTTTGTCTCGGTCATTGTTGTGATTCGTTCTCCAGGTTGAAATGAAACTGTCGAAAGTGGTATTGTTCTTTATATTTTTGGCCGAGCCCCGAGCTATTGGTTGTTATGGATTTTTCTTCACACTATCAACAAAAGCATTCTACATTCCAATCTTTGTATTGCCCATCTTATTAAATGGAATCATGTATAGGTATCAAATGGCCATAAGTTGTTCTCTGGCATTCTTTCCGCAAGTGTTTTAAGTGTTTGCTCCTCTCATATCTATTGTAGTGGCTGACTGATATGTTTGTAAGTTTCACTGCCAAATTTGTTTCGAAGGTTATAGACCTCTTTGGTGTTTGGAAGAGGCACGGTCTATATGTGTCTTTGAGGATTCTTCCTTGTTTAAAACAACCCTTGTTTCATCTCTAAAATAAAGTTTTAAAAGGCATCTGTGTGTGCCTAGTTTGTTGAGCTCGAATTATTTTGTTTCTACTCAGGCACTTTATAGCTCTGTCAAGATTTTGGGGTTATAAGTTAAAAGACTACGGTGATTTAAAAATAGCACGCCCTATGTTGTTCCAAGAATATACTTGATTACCTGTGGTGACTTCTCGGTGGTAACTTCTTTCAGGAGGTAACATATTAAGAGATCTCTGTGTTTTATAAGATTAATAAAACTCCCATTACCTCTCTACAAAAAAGTTCTAAAGAACCTGACTTGCTTTTGTTCCTCCACGGCCACCTTTTGTCTCTATCAAGATTTTCAGGTTACAAGTTTAATCACTGTGGTAATTGTAAAGAGAGCACATGCTCTCTGACTTCAAATACCATCTCTTGATCAAGTATCTGTGTTTCCTCTCTATGATAAATCTGTTGAAACTGAAAACAAGTATGGGTTACCTACAGTCCCAATAACTTTATTTTTTATTGATTCATGGTTATTCCATCCATCATTGTGTTAAAACCTAGCATGACCATGATTCCATTTAAGTTTAAAAGTCACCTGTGTGTGGTTTTGTTCTGTTATCTTCGTGCATCATATGGCTCTGTCTTTTATTGATCATTTATTTTGAAAGGAAGTATGTATATGTTTGATGAATACGGATCTCAGGCTTAGAGCTACATGTTTTTGGTTAAATGCTAGTGTCGAATCAGGATTGGTGTCGATTATATTTTTGAAGACTTGTGTGTATGATTGTTTCATAAAACATGATCTTGGTTCTGTCCAGATTTAAGAAGGACCTGCGTGTGATTAATTCGAGCCCGATTATTATTATATGACAGTGGATTATGTCAGTCAGTGTTGGAAATGCGACTGTTGGTGGTTAGTACTGGGTCTATTATTATTTGATTTCAAGAACTGAACATTGGATAGGGATAATTGGAATCATTGTGCATATTATGTTTGTTTTAAAAGGAAAAGGTCAACATTAAAACATACAAGACTGTGGCTTGAATGGTTATAATGTTACTGTGGAATTGGAAATGATATTGCATAGTTATTGTATAGGATGCACAAATTGATATAATTGAAGAATTCTGGGAAATTGAATTGTTTCTTTTATTAAAGACAACAAGCATTTTGTCTGCAAATAAGGGAAAATTAAAGAGTTTTGGTCTTAAGAGTGGATGATTTTTGGATTGTGATTGGAACAGAGTTATGCTTGTTGTATGATTTAATTTATTTTTATGAACAATATATGTATGATTCCCTCTCATATAATCACTGTTTCGCTCATTATAACCCCCTCATGATCCCAAGTTCATTTTTACACACCATGCTCACTAAAATAAAACTAAAACTCAGTATGGCAGTGATAAAATATGAGACATGCATAGATGGCAGATGATACATTTTGGTATTGATTGCATAGTCAATTATTTAATGAATTGTTAAGAAGTACTGGTGTTCTTACTCCTTGTCATGATATCACTTTTTTGCTCATTACAATCCCCCCAGATATCCCATGGACCCTATTTCACTCCCTGCTCATTTGGAAATTATTAAATGATTTGTATGGATTGAATTGCATGGATATTATGTTAATTTCTGAGCCAAACTTTGTTTCATATAAAGAGAATTTCATGTATGGTCTATTAAGGACTAGTTTCTAATAAATTGTTGCATACAGGATGAGTTTCTTCAACATAGGCAGTCCTGGAAGAAACAATAGGGGAAGAGGTAACTGGAACAGAGAGCCTAGAAGGCCTAGATTCTCAATTCATTTTGATGTCAATCCTCAGGATTTGAACCAGATTTTTCAAGTTGGGTTCTTCAATTGGATTGGTAAAGGGATAATTCATCCTAGACCAGAGAGGCCTCCCTTCTATCCCCAAAAATGTTCATAGTATCCTTGTGCTTACCCATGTATCTTTGCAACCAGAAGTTCCCGAGAATCATGGATGGCAGGAGATTATTCATATGACAGTCTCCCACCATCGTGGCTAGCCAAACTTGTCATTGCCTCCTCCTCCTCCAGCTGTAAACCCAAATTCTCAAATTTCCCCCACATACTCACCTGTTCAATCCTCCCATGCAAACAAACGACTCAAAATTGAGGCTCCCCATGCGTAAGACAAAGGTAAAGTTGTTCCTTCCCCCCCATCTCCTTCAAGTGACTCAAAAAAGTTAGTGTCCTATCATATGCACTTGAGGGATGATTGATCCAATGTTATTAGTGAGATTAAGCCTCAAGTTTCCACCCAACCTAAGGTTAATTCAGGGAAGTCCAAAGGGGACAACAGTGACAAAAGAAGAATTGCCTCTCAAAGTGGAAAATATGGATTTTGATTTATGTGTTTATAATTTATTTGTTCAGGACAGTGGAATGAAAAAAGTTTTGGACAACAAACTATTTTTTTGGATATTGTGGATATTTACATGTTTTGTATATAGTTTGAACTATTTCTGATATTCAAATTTCAAATTGTGGAAATAATTATGGGAGCCACACGAAGGCATGTGTTTTATTGGTTGTATATTTCTATCAGAAGACCCGTGACTTCCTGATTTTCTTGAGCCACTCTCCTTATCCAATTTATTTTCTCTTATGTTCAAGCTATGCATTAACTTCACGTTAAAGTCCTTTTGTTGCTCCTTGTCTCTCATAAGCCTTTCATTATCATATTTATGGCTTTGGAAATCCTTCTACAAATGTTTAATGGTCTCTACCATATTCATGTTTTCATCGTCTCCTTCTCCATGTCCATTGGAGTTTGTTCCTTCAATGCTCATATGGACATCCATCCATTTGATCTCATCTTCCTGGCTGTAAGCCCCTTGTGCATCTTTCATTCCTCTGCACTCTATGTTGATCCTTATTTGGTCTATTTGTTGTTGACTCTGCAAAATGTGCATCCTGTTAGCACTCTGTAATTTCTCAAGATGAAGAAGAAATGGGCAGAGGTAACTACAAAAATTTTTTGGAGTCAAGGTGATCCGGATTATTTTCGGCACGAAATGAGAGCGGAGATATAATAAAGAAATGCACAGAGATATTGCAGATATTCAATAATATAACAGAAATGTATCAGAGATGCAACCATAAACACAGATATACAGTAATACACGATTTCGAGATGCAACCATAAACACGTATATACAGTAATACACGATTTATTAATCAAAGAAATGTACAGAGACTCCAGAAAAATACAGAGTGAAGACTCGCTAGTATGGTGGCACCTTATCTCTGAGAAGAGATGTGACTAGCTTACTGCATTCGCAAGAAGATGATTACAATGTGAGGTCATACCTTTTTACAATAATTCGGAATGCCAAAAGTCCTAGGACATCCAAAGCCTAACCTCTAGGAGATTTTGAAGCACCAAAGTCATGTGGGCCCCTATGAATAAGTCGGTACCTCAACTTCTCACGGTCGTGAATTTGCATAATGATTCAAGTGAGGCGATGATAGCTCGTTGGAAAGATCTATCCGAGACTATAACATTTTTTAACAAAATTCCATGATGAAATTTTGCAACCGTTAAACATACCCCAAAACGTCGTTTAGGGCCTCAAAACTACTTCCCGTCTGTATCCAAAATCATGCAAAACGCTGGTACGCCAGTATGGGTGTTGTCAGAACGCTGTTTTGAGACAGTTGGAAAAGGTGGGTGGCCACCGATATCCATATGGATCACAAGGATCTATCCCTCCAAGACTCAGAGAGGGATCTCTATGTCTGATTTAGATTTGTTTCGATTGGATGTTAGGCTAGTTATAAGAGTACATGGTTTTGTTTTTATATTTTTGGTTGGAACAGGAAAGGAAGGCAATTGGGCAATGGATTCAAAGAGATCAAATTCAGTAAAGGCAGGTTCTAAAGGAAAAATTACAGGGAAATGTAAGCACTTTGTTGGATCCTTTAAAATTTGATGAATGGTTGGGAAGGATTAATGGGTGGATCAGGTTATAACAAGGAAATTAAGAATCCTGGATTTAACCTTCAAGTAGAAAAATTTGATATTGCTTTAAACTAGAACAAGGTGTTTTAAAACAAATCCCGAACTTGATTCTCTTTAAAAAAATAGAGAAAAGAAACAAATATGAAAACAAAGAAAACATAATTACAATGAGAAACACTTCACCAACATGAGTGACACAAGGATCCTTCAATTGTTATAGTTGTATTACTGCATTTGAGAGACTCTGGCTCTGTGATCTCTGATACAATATTAATTCCATCCTTCTAACAGGTCCCAATTGATCAACCCCTGATACTTCGAAATTAGAAGTATTTATAAATTATTTACAATTCTCCTGTCATTAATGAGCAGGATTGAATTTAGTAAAATATAAACTAATTCGATTTATGATTACAAAGATATAGAGATCATTTGGATTCATTCAGATATCCGACACTATTTTGATGGGATCTTTTCTTTTGAATACGATCTCTTTGCCATCTGTCCTTTGAATTTCTACCTCTTGAATTTATGAAAAATAGGGTACTATGAAGTCTTCACTTCTCCCAATATGAGATGTCTATGTAAATCATGGGGAAGGGATTTGTATATGAGCCCAGTTTTAATAAAAACCTCTCTCGGTTTTTCCAAACTCATCTCCATCTTTCCAAAATGTCTATCGCAAAAACATGACAAAATCAGAAAAACTGGAAACTTGAAAAATGGTGATCAGAGATGGATTCTATTCTCCCAATTCCTGATACCTGTGAAAACACTTAGAGAGGTTATTGTTATTCAACCCATTTTGGATAAAACCCTCTCTCGGTTTTTCAAAATTCATTTTTTTTGGCCCAAAATCACTCTCGGAAAATAGGTGGTCAAAATTGTGCAAAAAATGTTTTTTATTTTTATTTTAGGGAAGGTGGTTTTGGATGGGAAAGGCGATATTTCAGACCCCCCTAGGGTGGTAAGTGGTATTCAAGGGCGGGTCTGAGTTCACATGGTGGTGGAAAGTGTCCCATGGTGGTTTTACTTTTCGGACCCTTATTAAGAGCACTAAAAGACTTGGGAATATAGAAGCACTAACAGACTTGGGGTGGTCATCCCATTCAAGCAGAAGTGGGCATTAGTTAAAATGATTTCCGGTTTGAGTGGTTTCCTTAGTTTGAATTCTTGTTGAATGGTCTTATTCTTCTATGATATTATGAAAATAGATGTCTTTCTTTCCAAAGAGAATGGATAACGACTCTGTTATTTCTATAGAAAGAGACTGTCCTTCCTCTTTCCAAAGAGAATGGGGAAGCATGGTCCTGCCTAGTTCTATAGACATTGTCCTTACTCCTGCCAAAGAGAGTGGCTTTCCTTCCTAGTTCTAAGCATGGTCCTGCCAAAGAGAATGGTTCTCGACCTTCCTCCAACCCCCCTTTGGTTGAGTGGATTAAAGGGGGGGGGGCCGATATATGGGGAAAAATGAGTGGGTGTGGGTTTTAGAACTTAGGATATAGTTTGTTTAATTAATTTATTTTTGTTTTTTATTATTTGTTTTTTAATTTTTGTTTTATTATGTTTATTTTTAATTTTTATTTTATTTTATGTTTTGTTTTTATTATATTTTGTATTTTATGTTTTTTTGTTTTATTTAATTTAAAATTTTAAAATGTTATATTTAATTTTAAATTAATGTTTAATTCTAATACAATAACCTAATTGATAACTTAATCAAACTAACCTAATTACTAATTATTAATTAATCTATTATTAACAAGCCTAACCTAGTTTTATTAATCTAACTACAATATTTTAATTAAATTAACATTATTATGATAATTAGTGTTAAAAAATGCCACTAACGATTTATTACTAACCTAATGTTTTTTATCCTAAGCTTGTTTATGCATGTAGGGACAAAAATGGTGGAGGGGTGAAAAAATGGAGGGAAAGGGCATGAAGGGTGTGGCAGGGTGATGAAGGGTTAGGTGAAATGGATGGAGGGAGAAAGTGAAATCAACCGAGTCCAACAAGCCAGATGTATTCATCATGGGAGCAATGCAAAAGAGACAGCTAAAGAATCAAGTCACCTATGATTATAGGACCCCAACATAAGCTCCATTTGGGGATGGAATCTCTTTCGAGAGGTGACAAGAACCATAGAACTCTGAACACATAGACCAGTGCCTTATCCATTGGGCCATGGAGTCAGTGCAGCTACAATCTTCGAATTGGCTCAAATTAATATGAACACTGAACTATACATTATCAACTGCAAACTCTACTGGAAACCACACACTGCTGAAAATGATACTCAAATGACTGATCTTATTCAAATGGCTACCTACCCTACACTACTAGTAATTTTTCTACTCTAAATGATACAATAATGCCAGTGCAACCAGTCAAGCAATTTCTCTAATAACTCTGCTCTTTCACTGTTTTTAACCAGTATCAAAAATACAACTTGCAGGAAACATAGATTGATTTCCAACCTGATCTTCACAACACAAATCCCTAGGACTGTGGACAATCACATATACTTTAGGTATCAATGGGCATTCTGAAAAGAATAGCTCCTCCATATAGAAAACTATAGGATCATGATAAACATGACCTATCTCTTGATATTCAAATTTATCTATTTTAATACCATGACCTGATAATACACATATTCTATCTATATCATTATGCAAATTCTAATTTGTCTGTAGATTTTCTAACAAAATTTGAGATGAAGTTGTTGTTGAATCAAACCATGAAAATGACTATCTAACCATGTCTATATCATACATTATTTCAAGTCCATAATTGGCACATAAACATGATCTTGACAACACATGTCATCCAACAAATCAACTATTGGATCCTAAAGAGACTGACATGACTACTGCATTGATTCAAATGAAATTTCCTGACTTTGTATGTATTTATCCTTCAATACCTGCTCAAGATTTTCCTTCAAAATTTGAAATGAATTAAAGACTAATGGTACATAGTTATATTCCACTAATTCAAATTTTGTTTTGGGCTCTGAAATTTCATCTGGAATTTGAAAGTTAAGGGAACTTAGTGGCTGTAATCCTAGATCTAAAACAACTTCCATGTCATCAATGATATCCTTAACTGAGTCAATATAACATTATACATCTTCACTATTTACAACTTGTTTATAATTTTCTCTCAGAAATTGAAATGAAGAGAAACATAATGGTAAAGTCTACCCACTTACTCTGAAATTTTCTGCATTTTTCTCATTGCAGTCATAATTTCTATGCACGGGCTGGCTGTCATGTTTGAATTGCAATAGATCTTATTCCTCTCAACAATATGTTGCTGATGGTTTTGAAGAATTCACCTTGGTGTAATCCTCATCATAGTTATCATACTTGGGTATATCATCCATGAAGGAAATGTCATCAAACATACACATCATATCCATTGATTTATCTTCTACAAGCTAAGTTGTAGTTTCATCTTTGACTATGTTGTGAATTTAATACATGAAATTATCATTTTCCAATCCATGATACCAATGGTGAGCTGCAAAGTGTATAGGAATAATGACCCTTTCTTTCTTTGTAACCAATGGAACATGATGACCTTGAACAACAAGTTCATGTCGCATGATGACTTTCTGCATCATTTATTTCATTGTGCTAGTCAGAATGTCCAGTTTAGCTTCTGAATATTTCAGTAGCTCCTTTGTTATTTTTTTCCTTTCTTCTGCCTTGATCTTTGACCTTTTGATCAGAAAATTTTCTTCCACACGAATTTCACTATCCTACATCTCCTTGAGTGTAGTAGTGTTTCATTAACTCAATTGAAATTCCATCTATGAATCAAGGGCATCTGGGTAATGTAAGAGAGATAAACCAGGAGGTGGTATGATATCAACATGCATGGAATTGTAAACTTGATTGAATCTGGCCGAAAAGTGTCGCATTGTCTCTCCTGGATGTCTTTTCAAATGATCATACTCTTCTAAAATGAGAAAAATATTTCTCTTGATCTCCCATTTACCAAGGAATACTTCTACAAACTAATGAAAATTGGAGATTCTTGCAGCTGACAAAATTTTGAACCATTCCTTAGCTCTGTCATGCAAAGACAGAGAAAAAAGTATGATGCAGACATAATTTTCATCAACCTCAAAAAGATCAAGAAAATTCTCAAAACCCTGAATGTGTTTCTCAGAAGTGATGTTACCATATTCTCCATCAAACATGGGAAGATATTTATAGTAATTGACAGGGAAAGCATGGAGTATAGGGGGTAATATAAGAGGCTTGTATCTATCTGGAATATTTATAGGTGTAGGAGTATGTACAGGGGCTGTAGAACTAGGCTTGATCTCTTGAGGCTCCTCATGCTTAATTTGATCAACATAAGTTTCAGCAATATGGTATTGGCCGGGATCATAAAAAGAGAGGAAATAATTAAAAATAAAACATATTATGTCTTGAATGAAATTCCAAATTGCATACATGATATTTTTAAATTGTCTTAGCATGTTTCAGGGTCTTCCTCCAGTGGAGTATTTGAATTGGAACTGATCTGAAGCTAATTGGATTCGCCATGTGGATGATTCATCCTTCTTATGTTTGATCACTACCCACCATCAGTAATCAGATCTGGAACTTGATACAATTTTCTGAGGAACATTCCCCAGTATGGTCGCCACTATGTTATCACTCTGTAATTTCTCAGGCTGAAGAAGAAATGGGAAGAGGTAACTACAAAACCACTTTGGAGTCAAGGATCTACCCCTCCAAGACTCAGAGAGAGATCTCTCTATCTTATTTAGCTTTGTTTGGATTGGATGTTAGGATAGTTATAAGAGTATAGGTTTTAGTTTTTAGATTGTTGGTTGGAAAAGGAAAGGAATTCCATTCAGAGATAGAGTCAAATAGATCTAATTCAGTAAATGCAGGTTCTACAGGAAAACTTACAGGGCAAGGTAGGCACTTTGTTGGATCCTTTAAAATTTGATGAATGATTGGGAAGGATTAATGGGTGGATCAGGTTATAATAGGGCAATTAAGAATCCTAGATTTAACCTTCAAGTGGAAAACATTTATATTGCATTAAAATGGAACATGGTGTTTTAAAACAAATCCTCAACTTGATTCTCTTTAAAACAATAGAGAAAAGAAACACATATGAAAATAGAGAAAACATAATTACAGTGAGAAACACTTCACCAACATGAGTGACACAAGAATCCTGCAATTGTTATAGCTATATTACTACATTTGATAGACTGGATCTCTGTGAGATCTCATACAATATTAATTACATCCTTCTAACAGGTCCCATCTGATCAACTCCTGATACTTAGAAATTAGAAGTATTTATAAATTATTTACAATGATCATGTCATTAATGAGCAGGATTGAATTTAGGAAAATATAAACTAATTCGATTTTGGATTACAAAGATATAGAGATCATTTATATTCATTCAAATATCTGGCACTATTTTGATGGGATCTATGGGTGATCTGTACCTTTGAATACGACCTCTTTGCCATCTGTCCTTTGAATTTATGCCTCTTGAATTTCTGAAAAATAGGGTCCCGTGAAGTCTTGATTTCTCCCAATATGAGATATATTTGTAAACATTGGGGGAGGTTTTTGTAGATGAGTTTGTTGTAAATAAAAACCTCTCGGGTTTTCCAAATTCATCTCCATATTTCCAAAACATCTACCGCAAAAACATGACAAAATCAGGAAATCTGGAAACCTGAAAAATGGTGCTCAGAGATGGCTTCGATTCTCCCAATTATTGATACCTGTACANTGCCATCTGTCCTTTGAATTTATGCCTCTTGAATTTCTGAAAAATAGGGTCCCGTGAAGTCTTGATTTCTCCCAATATGAGATATATTTGTAAACATTGGGGGAGGTTTTTGTAGATGAGTTTGTTGTAAATAAAAACCTCTCTCGGGTTTTCCAAATTCATCTCCATATTTCCAAAACATCTACCGCAAAAACATGACAAAATCAGGAAATCTGGAAACCTGAAAAATGGTGCTCAGAGATGGCTTCGATTCTCCCAATTATTGATACTTGTACAAAAACTGAAAGAGTTTATTGTTTTTCAAAATTCCTTTTGGTTTTCCCGTAATCCCTCTCGGAAAATAGGTGGTCAAAACTGTGAAAAAATATATATATATATTTTTATTTTGGGGAAGGTGGTATTTCAGACCCCCCCCAGGGTGGTAAGTGGTATTACGGGGGGGGAGAGGGTCTGAGTTCACATTGTGGTGACAAGTGTCCCATGGTGGATTTACTTTTCAAACCCCCCTCGGTTGAGTGACTTGTGTGGGGGGGGGGGTTCAATATATGGGAAAAAAATGCATGGGTGTGGGTTTTAGAACTTAGGATATAGTTTGTTTAAAATTTTTTTTTTTTTTTTTGATTATTTGTTTTTTCTTTTTGTTTTATTATGTTTTTTTTTTATTTTCTTTTTGGTTTTTATTATATTTTGTATTTTATGTTTTTTTGTTTTATTTAATTTAATTTTTTAAATTGTTTTATATTTATATGTTTTATTTAATTTTTAATTAATGTTTAATTCTAATACACTAATCTAATTGCTAACTTAATCAAACTAACCTAATTACTAATTGTTAATTAATCTACTATTAACAAGCCTAACCTAGTTTTATTAATCTAACTACACTAATTTAATTAAATTAACATAATTATGCTAATTAGTGTTAAAAATGCCACTAAACATTTATTACTAACNGATTATTTGTTTTTTCTTTTTGTTTTATTATGTTTATTTTTTATTTGTTTTTTATTTTCTTTTTGGTTTTTATTATATTTTGTATTTTATGTTTTTTTGTTTTATTTAATTTAAATTTTTAAATTGTTTTATATTTATATGTTTTATTTAATTTTTAATTAATGTTTAATTCTAATACACTAATCTAATTGCTAACTTAATGAAACTAACCTAATTACTAATTGTTAATTAATCTACTATTAACAAGCCTAACCTAGTTTTATTAATCTAACTACACTAATTTAATTAAATTAACATAATTATGCTAATTAGTGTTAAAAATGCCACTAAACATTTATTACTAACCTAATGTTTTTTATCCTAAGCTTGTTTATGCATGTAGGAACGAAAATGGTGGAGGGGTGAAAAAATGGAGGGCAGGGGCACGAAGGGTGCGACAGGGTGATTAAATATCAAGCGAAGTGGATGGAGGGAGAAAGTGAAATCGACCGAGCCCAACAATCCGGATGTCTTCATCACGAGAGAAATTCCAAATAGATAACTGAAGAATCAAGTCACCTATGATTATAGGACCCCAACACATCCAATAGAACTTTTTCAGGTTAGCTGTTTCAACAATTTCATGAAAAGATGAACCATTCTAGTTCAATAATACATCATAATTTTTTCTTCTAATTTCCTTAAAATTGAATGGCTAGATCGGTTTTTTGGGTGAATTATTATATTCTACTATCCAATACCTTTCCAACACCCACTTCCTTGCTCAATTCTGAGTCTTGAGGAGAAAGTTATGGTTATTTGAAAATTGTCCCTTAATATACATATTTTGGACATTTTTTCCAAGTTTCTCCTCTTTCTGGGTTCCGGGCTGCTAGTTACAACCTGCTCAAGTTCTATGCCAATTAGTGTTTTTTATCTGGAATGCTACAAGTACATTATTTGACATATTAAACATTTTTAAAATGCCCAGAAATTTAATTAAGCTCTATTATTGTATTCTATGGTTCAATAGATTTCCGTAGACTGCTCTTGTGCCTCAATCCTATTTTGGAGCAGAAAGTTATGGCCCTTCAAAGTTAGTTGGGTCTTAAAATTTACTCTCCTTTGTCGTGTAACTTCCTCATAAAAGATTCGTTTGACGAATGATTTACACCATTAGAAATCTCTCTCCAGGCTCTTTCATTTGAATTGTAGGGAAAGAGTGTACCTTGGTACACTTTGTTTGTACCTTGGCACACTCTATTCTTGAGGTTTTTGAGTAGCTAAAAACATTCTTTAGGGCCTAAAAACAATGCTTCAAAAACATGACCTTCAAACAGTGTAAAATGTCGTAGAAATTCACTAGTTTTCTGTTGTTGTAGACCATCCAAATGACTTCACGCGCAAAAATTTGAACTGTACACCCATATTTAGCATGCACATAAACACCATAAGGTAGCGCATGCTCTGCACACCTATAACCAATGTGGATCACTTCTTTGTCACGCCAATAACCGGTGCGCACTACTTTTGTGTCGCATCCCAATGTCCACCACACATAATTTTGGTTCATGCACTCATACCTATTGCACGCACGTTTTGTGTCGGGTGCTAATATTTCGTGTGCATTTTACTCTACATGTTGCACCATGCCAAATTTTAGTATGCCCCCACCATGCACCAGTACTCTGCGCAAACCATTTACTAAACTGTAGAGCGACAACATATACCCACATTGTGCGCGCACCAAAAAAATTCCTCTTTGCGTGCCATTATTATGCATGTGCACACCATGCGCACTAGTATTACACATGTGCCACTCAATCCACACCATGCAATGATAAATTTAGTGTGCACACCCGTGCACCAAAAATTTCCGCGCATTACCACTCTGCATCATGCAGTGCCAAAATTAAGTGTCCACACCCACACACAAAAATTTTCTACGCAATGCCAATCTGCACCATGCAACACCAAATTTTAGCGCGTGCACCCGCATGCCAATTTTTTTCCGCGCAATGCCATTATGTTGCGCAGTGCCAAATTTTAGCGAGCGCACCTGCACGCCAATATTTTTTCATGCAATGTCATTCTGCACCGCACAACACCAAATTTTAGCGCATTCACCCACATGCCATTATTTTTCCACATATCACAAGCTTTTCACTGTGCGGCATGAATTTTTAGTGCGCCCACCTACGCACATTCATTTTTATGCACATCAATTCCTCGTGAATTTCGCTGCAGAATTGGGGCTTTTTCCTAACTTTTTCCCAATTTTTACCATAAACATTTTGCAACTATAAAATTTGTTCAATTTCACCCTGATAACACTAATTCATCCTCTGCAACAACAAATCCTTGTTGGTTGACATTCTTGGAACGCGTTTTTCCCAAACTCAATTCACGAATTGAGAATTTTAATCAACTAATCTCACTCCATCTGACATGGATTCCTTGTAACTTCAAATTCAACCAATTCTAGGTCTAAATTTGCTAGAAAAAATATTAAATCAAGAATATCTAACCACTTGGCCAAATTTTTCAATTTTCCCATGAATTTAATAATAGAAATTGGGGCTTTTGCCCAATTCCACGTCGTTGCTTCTAAATTTTACCATGGATTCTCTGTAACTTGAAATTTGGCTACTTTGAAATCAATTCTCTATGGAATCTCACTTCAACTCAACTTTCTCGACCCATCCAGGCTCAGTGTTGAAAAATGAAGCTCTGATACCATATTGTAACATAGCCAGCCACCCAGATCGGGTCATGCCACCGAAAAAGATTTAATTCTCTGATACCATATTGTAACATCCCCAACATCCAAATAGGATATGCCACATAAAAGTTTCGAACTGTATACTAATAAAAAAATGTGCACACAGAAAATCTTGCGGAACTTTATATATATAAAACTTAAATAAAAAAAATACATTTTGCAAATTCACAGATTCATACAGAATGATAATAAAAATACACATGCAACACACAAGAATAAACCATAAAAATAAATGAATACATCATAATGCATCATATAATTTAACAATAAATGGATACTTATCTTGTAAAAATGTCACCAACTACGTGCAGACCTTCCACGAACCTCCCAAACTTAGACCACACTTATCATCACTCTCAGCAGTGGGTCACCCCTAAGCTGGGACTAAAATACACCCAGGTAAATGGATTCCTAACTGCTATGACATATCTCAAACAATAGGAAAGAATCTGTCACATGTGCCAACTCAAACTAATAGCCTACAATCCCTCATTCCCCACATGCCTATCCCACCCCAGGAAATCTTCCCTCCTCTGCTCAATAGTCCCTCGGCTACCCCACTTCTCTTCCAGGGATTCATCAACATGCTGGACAAGAAGTCTCAGAGCCCTGTAGTTGCAGTTTAGCACCTTCTGGAAATCAATTCCGAAGAATTCTCTCACCTAGAGAGAAATTTCTCACGGGACTGAAAACCCCCCTCTTCAATATCCCATGGACCTGACAACCCGCTTCTTTATTCCATCTCCTGAGCTAACCAGGAACAGGTACATGTATGGGTATGATACTAGTTCATCTACGGATACAGGTTCAGGGAGGTATGGAAGACAATTGAATGAGTGAGTGAATGATGATGGAATGAATGAATGAATGAGAAAATGAACTAAGTCCAAACTATATGTATGCGTGTTCATAACTTGACACTTGTCGTGTTGAGAGCTACTTTGGCCCACTTGTCCCCATCCTTAGAACTTAGGATAAAATAATTATCCATACTTTATACTTTAAGGAATATTAATATAATATTCCTTTTTGGCTTAAGCTCCCTAGATTACCCCTTTTCCTTATCTTTTAGCCCCCCCTTTCCCTAACTAGTGGAGTTTAGTCCCCCATACTCTTTTATCGTGGTCAGTCTACACACAACAATGCATTATATTAATGATGAGACATACACAAAAATAGGCTCACTGGCCTTTAGCATCTAGGATCTCTGGCCTAACTCAAAAAATAAGCCTCCTAGCTTATAATAACTGGCTCACCAGCCTATAAAACACAACATATACACAAAGGCTCCTTGGCCTAAAAATCATGTGCAGTTAAGTTTGTTGCGCATGGTATCCTGGAATGTGCACACTTCATCATTTTAGTGTGCAGTACATGTGCGCACTATGCCATTGAAGGTGCATACAAAAACAATATCAAACAACTCACCAACTTAAGTACATTTGCATTTACATTTACAAGTGGGTTCAGTCTAGGGCTATTATAGTTGGGGTATGCAACACAGATACACTCTAAAATGAGAAAAATATTTCTCTTGATCTCCCATTTACCAAGGAAGACTTCTACAAACTAATGAAAATTGGAGATTCTTGCAAGTGACAAACTTTTGAACCATTCCTTAGCTCTGTCTTGCAAAGACAGAGAAAAAAGTCAGATGCAGACATAATTTTCATCAACCTCAAAAAGATCAAGAAAATTCTCAAAACCTTGCATGTGTTTCTCAGAAGTGATGTTACCATATTCTCCATCAAACATGGGAAGATATTTATAGTAATTGACAAGGAAAGCATGGAGTATAGGGGGTAATATAAGAGGCTTGTATCTATCTGGAATATTTACAGGTGTAGGAGTATGTACAGGGGCTGTAGAACTAGGCTTGATCTATTGAGGCTCCTCAAGCTTAATTTGATCAACATAAGTTTCAACAATATGGTCTTGGTCGGGATCATAAAAAGAGAGGAAATAATTAAAAATAAAAC
>SNQJ01S0042700.1:130531-148774 GCA_010110895.2 Picea sitchensis
TTTTTTATCCTAAGCTTGTTTATGCATGTAGGAATGAAAACGGCAGAGGGGTGAAAAAATGGAGGGCGAGGGCACGAAGGGTGCGACAGGGTGATGAAAGATTAGGCAAAACGGATGGAGGGAGAAAGTGAAATTGACTGAGCCCAACAATCCATATGTCTTCATCACGAGAGAAATTCCAAATAGATAACTGAAGAATCAAGTCACCTATGATTATAGGACCCCAACACATCCAACAGAACTTTGTCAGGCTAACTGTTTCAACAATTTCATGAAAATATGAACCATTCTGGTTCAATAATACATCATAATTCTTTCTTCTAATTTCCTTAAAATTGAATGGCTAGATCAGTTTTTTGGGTGAGTGATTATATTCTACTATCCAATACCTTTCCAACACCTACTTCCGTGTTCAATTCTGAGTCTTGAGGAGAAAGTTATGGTTATTTGAAAATTGTCACTTAATTTTTTTGGTGAGTTCAATCCTTCCTTTTCCGGTGACCTTGACTGGAGAGTTGTGCCCCATCATAATAGGAGGACCTTTACATGCATCCAATGAATAATAGAATGATTTTTTGGAAGCCATGTGATGTGATGCTCCTGAATCTATGATCCAAGCATGAGGAGAGGAATTGATGGCAATCAAGGCATGGCTAGAATTGTCTTTCTTGGGATTATGATCTCTCCCCTTTTCTTCCCTTTCCACCTTTGGATCGAGAGGCATCGATGAAGGGTTTTGAGTACCCTTCCTTCTTCAGATTTGCATGATATTTCCTTTTCTCTTTATCTTTATATTTCTGGTATTGATGGCTGCCATCTTGCATAGTAAGTGATGCTCCTTTGGGCCTTTGATTTTTCCCATGTTTATGAGCTTGGTTTTCTCTTGTGTCAGGGATTCGATAAATTCCTCAAGAGAAGGAATATTCCAGGTGGCTTGAGAGGTGAATTTGAATGAATGGAATGTGGATATGAACATGGATATTTCATGACCAAGTTTGGAGAGAATGGTGAGAACCATTTGTTTCTCCTCCTTAGATTTATCAACCCCGCAATCTTTGAGTTGCGATAGTAAATCCTTGTATTTTGTAAAGAAATATTGGAGATTGTTGAAGATTTTTGGATCTAATGTGAGAAATTCCACCTCGATCATGTGTCCCCTCATCTCATCCCATTTTCCAAAGAGACCTTCCATGGTGTTCCAGGATTCATTGGGGGTTTTACGGGAAGATATGTGAAAAAGGAGATCGAGAGAAATGAGACTGCAATTTTTTCTAAATGCTTCATCATTTCGATTTAGATACTTGGATTTTTCTATGGATGATTTCAGTTATGTCATTATATTCATGGTTAACCTGTACATTCCTCTATTTTGAATATGCATGACCATATTCTCCTTACATGCAAAGAAGTTGTAAGGTGTAAGAATGAATTATTTTGGGAATTCCATTTTCTGTTGTCTTCAATCTTTGGTACCTACAAAAATAATTTGGTGTAGCTTTTTATTAGTAGTCTATCCGCTCTAATACCATGTAAATGTGTTGAACCTACACATAATATATCTATCTAGAAACTACCACACACATTTGAAGAGAGAAATTGAGAAAAAAGAAGCAAGAGAGAAAGACTGGAAGAATTCTCATTAACTGTAATGAATAATGAATAATTTACACATGATATACTCTGTGTAAATCAACCAATGTGCACTGGAGGTGAAGCCAATGCACCATAGTGGTGGTATAGAGTGATCTGGAAGAACACCAACAATTACGGGAGGGAACTGCCACCTAGTCTAGTCTCTCGAGCAGTTATGGGAGTGAACTGCCACCTAGCTGAGTTAACTAGTCTACAAGTCTTCAGTTAACTCACTGAAACACAGTGAAGTGAGGAATATATCAGAGAATCATGGGTAATTCTGTAGTCTGGTGATGATACCAAGGCTAATTTGCATTATTTGGTGATGATCCCAATGTTTCATGGTGACAAAACCAATGCAACATCTAGACTCTACTCAACTAGTCAAACTTAAGTGAAAACTGAAGAGAATTTTCTCCTAGAGGAATTTTATCCCTAAACTTTAGGAGACTAGATAAACACTAATAAATATAGGAAAAACCTTATGAAAAATAAATCCTATATGTGTGTGAAGTAACTCCAACATTTATGATGTAGGATTGTAGGTGTTCAAGTGTAATAAATACAAGTAGGATGGATACAAGGAAATAAAGTCTTGTGTTTATTTGTACTGATTCAAGGCGATGGTAGCAAACCAAAAATACTATTGTAATACTTTGTTGTATCATTATTCTAAATAAATTTTAAGGTGCTTAGCTTGGGCATTACCCTAACTTGTTTTTTTTTGGGTTTTCTTTATTGTGGAATGATTATTGTTAAATGACTAAGTGTTGAAGACTTATTTATTGGTATGTTTTGGAGGCATGGTTAGTATAATGTAACCAACCCCAAGATGGGTCACACTACCACTAAAACAAGCAAACAAAAATTCTGATACCAAATCTAAATGTGGAAATAACACAGAACATGACATTCTAACTCATGAAACTATCCATAATGAATAAAAATGTAAATGAAATTACTTTAAATGTGCACAACAACATTTAATATAATAAAAAAAATTCAACTACATAAATGGAGATTTGAATACATCATTTTCTCACAGTAAGTAGCATTAACCAAATAGATCAGAGTAAAGTGCACAAAAACTATATCATCATTTAAAATGAATAAACACAACAATAAGAAAACTTGTATTAAGAAATATGAAACCCACTGCAAATGAAGAACACTCCTTCCAACCATAAACTTGATGTTCTAGTTCTCAAAAACAAGTCACCCTTGAGTTGGGGCTATGAATCCACAAGAGATGGTGGTCACTAAGGTTGGCTAAGCAACCCCTCTCTACAGTAAAATCTCATAGATAATTCCAGTCTACCATCTCTCTTCCCCTCAACTTGGACAACCCAAGGGATGGAATCCCCCTTCACTGCTCATGATCCCTTGGGCCTTTCCACTCCCCCTCAATGCTTCCAACACAAGTTGTTTTGGGCTCCAATTTTGTCATATTTTCCGCCATACAAATACACTCATCATTACACCTTCTCCCTGCATTTCGTCCATAATATATCCCTAATTACACCATAAACCTCCATTATCTCCTGTTATTCATCCTATGTGGTTAATACATAATTTTCCATACTTTTAGTGATTAAAAGGATGATTATACAATAGTTTTTGTAATGATGGTTTAATCCTATGTTTATATGTCCAAACAATATGTTCTCTCACTGGAATTCATCTGGTACAAGAAGGTTCTACAGTCAACCGGTACTCACACTCCATGTCATATGGTACCCACACTCCATGTCATCCAATACTCACACATCATATCATCCGGTACTCACAATTCAGCTCATCCAATACTAGAATGTTCCAGAAACCATCTGGTACTAGAATGCTCCAAGTCATCCAGTACCAACATCAACAACCGTTCGGTACTTGATTATAGTCGAAAATTTGGCATGCTTCTAGAGGAAAATCGGGGACATGGATTTTGTCCAGAATGACATCTACATGCAGACACGTGTGTCAAAATTCACCCAAATCATACATGTGGACCTCCATCTCAGAGGGAATGATTATGAAAAAAATAGTATAACTCTCAAACTACCAACTTGCGCCTCGATTTCCATGCAACCGATATCATATATAGAAATTATAAGATTGGGTTTTGTTTAGAATGTGGAAAATTGAGTAAAACATGGACACTTTTTCAAAATGTGAATTAGTTTGGAAGATATGGGTGGATCCCTAGCTCGAATCTGCCCAAATTACAATAAAACCCAGATTTATTTTATTTTATTCCAAAAGTGTAAAATTTGAAATATGAGCCTTGGGATTCGGTCCTATCCTCTCTTCAATGATTTTTGTGTATAAACAAGAGTGATAAAAGGTTGAGAGTGGTATCTATTATCATTTTTTAATGGAGGATATCTATTCATTGTTGTGAATAAAATTGAACATATTGAGGAGTGCTTGTAATTGCTTGGAATTTTCAGCTAATAAAAAGAGTTTTTGTTCTTGTGCATGGTGTGGATTAGTCCTTAGTACTATAGACTTATTCTGCAACACAAACCAAGTTTGGAAGGACCCCATACTTTGGTATGTGTTGTGTTGTTTTTTAGATAAGGTGGAATACTAGATTTACATTTTTTTTTACAATCTTTAGATCAACATTTTATATTCTAATTTGTTGCATAAATAAGTGTTGTTGAGGTTATTCATATTCATACATATTTGATTATTATTTGCTTTCAATTTATTACATTTCAATTGTTCTCTTTACATTTGTTTTAAAAACTAAAACTCATAGATCTTCCCCTTGGATAGTATGCATTTAGAAATTCATATGATATGGTAGGCTTAATGATTTTCAAAGTGTGATGTGTTCATTTAAAAAAAAAATATACGAAGTTCATTGATTCATATCATTGCTTGAATATTTCTGATATCAACTATCTGATAAACAAAGCATAAGATCTTAATAACCTAACATTCTAAAGAAATTTGGGACAACAATGAATACAAATCTATGTGAGGCACATAAAACATTTAGAATTGGATATCATACACTCTTACAATTTCAGATTTGTTCTGTATTGAATTGTAACTAAATTAATAATCATGGTATGTGCTTAACGCATTTGTAATATCCCCAAAAATAATTAATTATTAAATTTTGTATGCACTAAGGAATTTATTTCCGTTTTTGGAAAATTCGTATTTGGAAAATTATTTCCATTTATGGCAATTCCAAATTTGGAATGTGATTAATTCTAATTAATTATTGTGATTGTTGGGAAAATATTTTATTTTTCCAACCAACTCTTTGACTATGACACATGTAAAAGAAAAATATTTTTTATATTAATTGTTGAAGGACAAATGGAATAGTCAGGTTGAAATCAGTTGACCGTGACTCCATGAGTGGGGAACAGACTTGAACTACCTCACGGCTGAATTTTACAAGTGGAAGATGAGGAATTTGGCCACTAGCAACCCCTGAAAATCAGGGATTTGTAAAGCTGTGAAAATTCCTAAAGGGGGGAAAAAGACCTAGGCACAATATGCTTTTTGATATACAACATATGGGAGGAGGCACGACGCTGCTTAGTATGCTAGAGAAAGGATATCTCTTATTGTTATGAGCACTGTCCTGAGTGTGTGGCAAGGGGGATTTCTGATCTTAAAGAGGACTATAGAGAAAGAGGAGCATTGGAGTTCGCCCTTATGGACTCATGGTTAGGCTAGGGGGTGAACGGAGCAAGTAGTTTTGTTGTTTTGTTCTATGGTTGGGTGGAACTTGGCTGTTCCATTTGTTGTCCTAGTACTTTGTTCAGATATGTACATCTACTCATTTCCTTGTTGAATTGTTTTGTTGATTAATAGCTGGTAGAATGAAATGAATTGGAGAATCAGTCTTTACAGTTTGATTTTATTCATTGAGTAAAGTTAAGAAAGCTACGATGAATTTTAGTTGTTAATGATGTTGAGTTATGTAAAAATACATGTACATAGGATATGCATTCAAGATAAATAAAATAGAATTATTGTTGTGTTAATTATAATCTTTAACATGTATGTAAATATATACGTACATGTATTCAACTTAAGGAATATTGGACTATTGGAAATGCCAAACGAAATTCTAGAAATGAATACAAGATATAAATATATGTATATATATTACTGCATGTTTAGATTCGCAGAGCTACATAAGCATCTAATGTACTCATACACATAAATATTTTATAGACTCCTTGAATCACATGAGATTTCCAGTAATTTCCATTTATCAATCTATATCCAAAGCATAGAGAATTACATTCTTTTTTAAATTACATAAAGACCCTTAAGAAAAAATTCAGGGGTGTATAGAACATGCTACAAGTACAAAGGTGGTTCAACACTTAACATAGTTCTAACATTCTACATAACACATGTTATCATAACTGTTAAATAGTGGAATCATATTCAATATAGGATTTTCTTCCCTCTTCAATCTGTTTATTCCATTAAGGAATTAAAAATACAAGTAACCATTTATCTATGGAACCCTTGGTGCAAAACTATCACAATAATAGTATCGTAGGGTGGAACCCTATACCACTATAAACAGAACCTGGAAGGTTATTGTTTTTAATTACGAGAGTTGAAACTTGAATACCTTTTGAGTGAGGCTATCTCGTAAATCTATGTCCTCGGAACGATTAAGTCCTGCATTGGGAAAATCAAGAAATTAGTAAACCAGTTTATGAACAAATCGACGAAATTAAATATTGAATATAAACCAAGGATTTAGTAAGAAATGTTCAGGAAGAATCCATGAAATTAAACATTGAAGAGTCAATACATGATTAATACTTCTCTTGAGGTTGGCGTGGGTGCATTTCCATTGGCGTTGTTGATGCAATCTATTCACAGTCTGAAGGGGAGGAGTGGACCCATAAATGACTGATGGGTACCCTCGCAAGGAAAACAGGTGTCCCGTCATTAGTTTTGCAACCGAAAAGGATTTACCGATTGATCCAGGATGTAAACAAGAAGATAGAACAATGATGAAAATGAAATACATTTCACAACCAAAATAATGAAGTTTGTACAGTGTAAAGCATGTCCCACAGAGGAACTGTTGTCTAGCTCAGAATTACAGTTAGGGTTGCGGGAGACTGGTATTATAATTTTTAAACTTACAAATTGATGATAAAGAAAACACAGACAAGAACTGAGTATAAAATGGAACCCAAAATACATTTTTCGAACCTACTATCTTAAACACAGATTTCAGGAACAATGAATTTAGGGTGAATTCTACACCCAGAATATAAACTCTGGGAATTAATTTATTACATCAAGAGAGGTCTTACAACCTTGGATTTTCCTATATAAATCATGCGAGAAATAAATAGAAAGAATACCACAGATGTGTTACTACATGCACACATTATAGGAAAGAAGAATCTTGTTACAAAACATAGGGGCTCTTTCCTTTATAATTTTACACCATGGATTTAAAACGAAATGAATCCCAGTAAGTCCAGGGAGGCACTTTCTCATCTTTAAGAATTGAGGGTTCAAGCATCCATGCCATCCTCGCCTCCTTATGAATGCAAGAGATATACATAACATAATACACAGATAATAATGACATACATTCACACATACAGGACACCACAAGTGGGTCTAAGAGTCACTATAGAGAACCCACACAAGATTTTAACCACGGGAATTTCGACGATAGGTATTTCGTGCACATCTTGAGATGCAATAAATATATAGACAATCAAGAGAAGAGAATTCTCACGATCTAACTACTGGAAAAAAACCCTAAATTTTATTACCAACAACTATGTAACCAGAAAGATGAAATCGCATGTACAAGTTTCGAACGAGTCCCCAATGAAATTATTTTGGAAGGTGGTCACACTCATGGTATCATAAAGCACTATGAACTAGGAATGTATTGTGCACAGAGCGTGGATGGAATGTGTTCATACTTTAGTTGACAACGGAAGAAGAATCTCAACCGGGAACCATAAGGAATAGTTGCAGAGACAATCACCACTACGATTAACCCTTTCCGAAAACTACCACTTTACTACAAATAGCTTAAGCATTAAATTATGTTGTGGACTTACCAAATAGAGGAGGGGACCCGACGATCGTGTAGCCACTTCTTTCTTTACGCAGAGCAGGAACCTCCATGTCGACAGTCTTACACACAGAGAAGAGTTGCAAGGTTTAACGTTGAGTGTTTTCTTGCAAGTGCTTAGAGCCAAAAGAAAATGAGACTTTAGTTACACCGGGAACTTTCATATTGTAGAGTAAGGGCGAGGGGTTGGTTTGGGTACGCTGGACATGTGAACCAACACATATGACATATCCACATTGGTCACGAGAACCTAGAACCAGTACAGTGCAGAACCCTCATAACTTTCACCCAGAGAATTCAATGTTATTTAAAGACATGCCTTAACTGTGCATTGAATTGAGCCCATAAGACTGTTAGTGCTAATCCTTGTCACTAAGTCGGGAAATTTTATGTTGGATAGTAAGTATTAGGGTTATGACTTGTCATGCTAGATGGGATTCCAACCCTCAACGCTAAACATCATTTTCAATCAACCATGCCGTTATACAACTGGCGTATGTTAAGTTCCCACTAACTACTATGTCAAAAGATTTAACGAAAAACTAGCAAGAATGTCCACTACTTGTGATAGCTAGAGTGTGCATACAATAAGAGTATAATTATTACAAGGAGACCCGTATAGACATATGCGAATAAGGTTAAACACTTCAAGTAAGGCATACGATAATTCATAAACTCAAGAAAATACGTTGCCTTGGGTGACTATAGATATAGGTACTATATACATGTGTCTATATAGAAATATGGTAAGGATTTTATATCCAACATTTCTAAACAAATATTGATACATGGGATATAAAGATATATAAGAAAATAAAATTCAATATAAGGGATTGGTTGTGGTAAGTTTGAAGTACTCCTTCATGGGATATAAAGTGGAGAGTACTAAGACTCGTTTAAAGGTGGAGTTTTAGTAAACACCTTCGTGGATCCCTTTGTTAAGGGTAGAAACCATGTTAGGATAGAGTTGTGGGAATAACCCGATTACATTTCATGGATAGTCTAAACTTTAGCCTGTTGGACAAAATTGTTGTCACATGTACCGAATTATTTTAATAGGCATAACTTGATGGAAAGATTAACTACCTTGTTATGTGTCTCTTGTAACTATGAATAAGTACATGTCGTATTACGATAACAACGATTATAGTTTTAAACCGATCAAGTATAACAAAGTTAAGAAGTTTTAATGCACCTATCAATTTTTTTTTTATTTGGTAAATTTGGGGTACATTGCATATGGTATAAGAGAAAAGGTTACAACACTTGGACCTCAAAGGAGGGCCAAAGATTTTGATTAGTACATGATTTTCTATTCAATGAAAAACTAACAAAAACGCTTACTGTTACAAACAATTTTTTTTTATTTCTGTTGTGATAATGGCAACACAGAATGAGGAGGATATCAGACTTGAGGAGAATCCCGAGCAAGGACCTCCTAAAGAACATATGAATAATAGTGAAGGAAGTTCAACTACTCAGGTTATGGAAACAATGAGGAACCCTATCGTGGAACTGCATGTTTTCAAGGCAAATAATGAGAAACCGAAAAAGGCACACAAAGACTAGGAGGAAATAAATGAAGTACTCTTTCGTAGCATAGTAACAAAGAAGATCCCAAACTACAATGACAAGGAAGAAGAGGTCAGCAAAAGAGCCTCCAAAAATTCTGGTCCTGAAGCAGAAAACGAGAACTGTTCTTCTAAAGGCACACCATCAGCAGAAAATAAAATAGACACTGGAAGAAAGAGGAAACAGGTGGACCACCTGGAGGGTGAATTTAAGAAAATCAATCCGTCCAACTTTGACAGAGAATCTAGGACATGGGAGGAGGTTGAAGCATGGTTACTGGACATAAAAGAGTATTTCCAGATTTACAATTATTCCAGCAACATGAAGGTCAGAATGGCCATTTATAACATGAAATGAAAGATGAGTATATGGTGGCAGGACCTAAAGTTGGCCAAGGGATTAAAGGAAAAACAAATGGAATGGTTGGATTTTTAGAAATACTTCAAGAAACAGTATTTATCAGAAAGTTATTATGAAAGAAAGACCAAAGAATTCTATGAGCTAAGACTCAGCCAAATGACCATGGATGACCCGATAAACAAATTTATTGAGTTATTAAGATTTGTGCCTTATATCAGGGAAGAAAAAGTAAAAATCCAACGGTTCCTAAGCTGCTTACCACAGTCCTATAAGGACAGAATTGAATTTGACAACCCCAAAACCTTGAGTGAAGTGTTTAGAAAGTCTTGAATGTGTTATGACCAATACAAACAACGGTCTAAAATTCCCAAGGCTTGGAAATATAAGAAAAATGACAGAATGAATCAGCGGAAGAAGGGCTTCCAACCAACCCCTTTCCGAAATATGTCAAGGAATTTTCCAAGAAAATAATTTCAATTCAATAATCACAACAGCCAACGGGGAGGGAGACTAGTTAATCTGGGAACCAAGAAGTTTGGAGACAACCCCAGGGAACCGTTAAAATGATGGGAGTGTGGAGAACCTCACTTAAGGAGGAACTGTCCATGTTAAGCTTCTACAACAAGGACTAGAGTTCACAACCTACAAGAGGCATCTATAGTGGGAGATGTGGGTGGAAGTGTACACATGATCAATGCAACTGTGGATAGCCGACAAGCTGATAACCAATCCACTATAGTGGAAGTTGAAGGTAAATTCAATAATAATCATATTTCTATTTTAATTGATCCAGGAGCTACTCTAAGTTATGTTACTCCTAGTATAGTTGATTCAAACAAGCTTAAGAAAATAAATCATACTAAATCCTGGTTAGTACAATTAGCAACAGGGAAAAAAAGGAAAGTAACAAATTTCATTTATGATTGTGAACTCAATTTAGATGGTCAAAATACAAATTTAAATCTGAATATTCTGCCATTAGGGTCATACAATATAATTGTTGGAATGGACTGGTTAGAGAAGCATAAAGAAATTTTGGATTGATATAAAAAATCACTTACTTACAGAGACGAAAAAAACACTGTTAGGACAGTACAAGGCATTAGAAGTGCATGAATAAAGGTTGCCAGATCTATTCCATTCAAGTGACAAATCCGTTAGAAAAAGAAAATAAACCCAACCTAGAATATTTTACTGTCTTACTTGAATTTAGAGATTTATTTGTAGATGAAATACCAAAACTACCCCCAAGAAGAGAGATAGATTTCTCTATCGATCAACTACCTGGATTAACTCCGATATCTAAGGTTCCCTACAGGATGAGTTTACCCGAATTAATAGAGTTGAAAATTCAACCACAAGAACTGTTGGACAAGGAATACATCAAACCAAGTGTCTCACCATGGGGAGCACCAATCCTTTTTGTTAAAAATAAAGATGTAACTCTAAGATTATGCATTGATTATAGACAGTTAAACAAAATGACTGTTAAGAACAACTATCCCCTACCTAGAATCAATGATCTGTTTGACCAAGTGGGAGGGCCAAAGATTTTTTCTAAGTTGGATTTAAGATCTGGTTATCACCAGGTTAGAATAAAGGATGAAGACATAAGTAAAACAACATTTAGGACGAGATATGGATGAATTTGTTGTTATACCGTTTGGTCTCACTAATGCACCAACAACATTTATGTGTTTAATGAATAACATATTCAGTCAGTATTTGGATAAGTTTCTTTTGGTATTTATTGACGACATCCTAGTGTATTCAAAAATAGAAGAGGAACACGAAGAACATCTAAAGATAGTATTGCAAACCCTAAGAAAACACAAGTTGTTTGCAAAATTTGACAAATGTGACTTCTACCAAAAGAGAATACAGTACTTAGGACATGTAATATCTGAAGAAGGTATTGCATTTGACCCAGAGAAAATAAGAGCCATCATGGAATGACCTATCCCTAAGGATGTAGTGGGCATCTGGTCATTCATGGGAATCACCGGTTACTACCGCAGATTTATTGAGGGATTATCTAAGATTGCATACCTAATCACATCCCTACAAAAAAAGGGGACCAAGTTTAATTGGTCCCAGAAATGTGAGGATTGTTTTGATAAGTTAAAAGAACTGTTAACAACCACACCTATTTTAACGGTAGCAGACCATAATAAAGACTTTACAGTCTACGTGGATGCGAGAAAAGAGGGTTTGGGAGGTGTCCTAACTCAAAAAAGGCATGTTATTTGTTACGAGTCACAAAAACTAAAAGAGCATGAACGAAACTACATCACACAGGACTTGGAATTAGCAGTTGTAATCCATGCGTTAAAAATGTGGTGACACTATATAATGGGCAAAAAATTTATGTTGATAACTAATAACAGTGGTGTGAAATTCTTGTTTAGTCAACCAGATCTTAACGCAAGGCAAGCAAGATGGTCGACCTTCTTGAGAGAATTTGATTTGGAAGTAAGACACATTAAGGGTAAGGAAAATAAAGTGGCAGATGCCTTAAGTAGAAGAATTCATGGGTTGTTTGAGATAAATATTAGTAGGGAAGAAAGCGACATTGAGCAAATGATAAAATCTGTAAGTAATAATGACGAAAAATACATCAAGACAATGGCAGATTTACAAAATAATGCATAAAATTTAGACATAACAGATCTGAGTTTGGATAGAAATGGATTACTACGATTTAAAAACGGGTTGTACATACCAAATTCTATTGAATTAAAGATAACAATTTTGGATGAAGTACACAAGAACCCATATTCTGGTCATACGGGATACTAGAAAATGGTAACATCATTGAGGAAGTTGTTTTATTGGCCTAACATGAAAGGAGAGACAACAAAATACTTATCTAAGTGCCCAGATTAACAATAGGTTAAGGCTAAACACCAACACCCAGTCGGCCTGTTACAACCTCTACCTATACCGGAATGGAAGTGGGAGACTATCTCACTGGATTTTATCAAAGGTTTTCCTAAAAATAAAAAACATAATGATTCAATTATGGTATTAATTGATAAACTTAGCAAGTCTGAACATTTTATTCCTATGAAATATACTTATAAAGCTATTAACATCACTGAAATATTTATGAAGGAAATTTTTAGACTGCATGGTAATCCTAAAATGGTGATTTCAGATAGAGATGTCAAATTTACATCTATGTTTTGGAAAGAATTGTTTGCAGGGTTGAATACTAACTTGAATTTCAACACAAGCTACCATCTACAAATAGATGGGAAAACTAAACGAATGAACCCGATTGTGGAAGATATGTTACGAATGTACATAAGGATGAAACCAACTAAGTGGGAGGAATAACTACACTTAGTGCAATTTGCGCAAAATAATGGTTATCAAAATCAGCTAAGATGAGCCCCTTCGAAGTACTTTACGACAGAAAGTGTACAACTCCGATTAGCTAGGATGACCCAGTTGACAGACTCATGGTGGGACCAGAAATACTCCAGGAAATGGAGAAAACAGTAAGAAAAGTACAACAAAATTTAAAAGAGGCACAAGACAGACAGAAAATCTACACAGATCTGAAAAGAAGACGCCGGGAATTTCAAGTTGGAGATCACGCGTATTTAAAATTCAAAGCAAGAATAAGTTCATTAAAGCTAGGAAACTGTTCAAAGTTGGCTCCAAGGTTTTGTGTCCCTTTCKAGATCTTAGCTCGAATTGGACCCGAGGCATATCAACTTGCACTTCCTACAAATTTAAAAGTTCATAATGTRTTTCATGTTTCTTTGTTAAAAAGATGTGTTCACGATCCTACTCACATTATCAATTGGAACATGGTGTAGGTGGAACCAGAAAGAGATTTCCAAGCAGAACCTCTATGCATTCTGGACAGGAAATAAAYAGTACTACAGAAYAGAGCCATCACCCATGTAAAAGTGCAATGGAATCACTTTAGTCTTGAGGAGGCCACTTGGGAGTTGGAGGAAGATTTGCAGAAATATTACCCAACCATGTTCTGAGAAAGGAACTAACACTGAGGACAATTTTGTATTGAAGGGGGAGAGGATGTAATATCCCCCAAAATAATTAATTATTAAAGTCTGTATGCACTTAGGAATTTATTTCCTTTTTTGGCAAATTCGTATTTGGAAAATTATTTCCATTTATGGCAATTCTAAATTTGGAATTTGATTAATTGTAATTAATTATTGTGACTGTTGGGAAAAGATTTGATTTTCCCAACCAACTCTTTGACTATAACACATGTAAAAGAAAAATATTGTTTATCTTAATTGGTGAAGGACAAATGGAACAACGAGGTTGAAATCAGATGGCCATGACTCCATGAGTGGGGAACAGACTTGAACTACCTCAGGGCTGAATTTTTCAAGTGGCGGATGAGGAATTTGGCCACTAGTAGCCCCTGAAAATCAAGGATTTGTAAAGCTGCGAAAATTCCCAAAGGGGGGAACAAGAACCTAGGCACAAGATGATTTTTGATATACAACATATGGGAGGAGGCATGACAATGCTTAGTATGCTGGATACAGTATATCGCTTGTTGTCGTGAGCATTGTTTTGAGTTTGAGGCAAGGGAGATTTCTGATATGAAAGAGGACTATAGAGAAAGAGGAGCATTGGAGTTCTCTCTTATGGACTCATGGTCAGGCTAGGGGGTGAACGAAGTAAGTACTTTGGTTGTTTTGTTCTATGGTTGGGTGGAACTTGGTTGTTCCATTTGTTTTATAAGTACTTTGTTCAGATATGTACATCTACTCATTACCTTGTTGAATTTTTTTGTTGAATTGTTTTTGTTGATTATATCCAGTGATGTACTCATTCCCTTGTTGAACAAGTGATATACTCATTCCCTATGCATTCAAGATAAATGAGGTTGAGTTATGTAAAAATACATGTACATAGGATATGCATTCAAGATAAATAAAATAGAATTATTTTTGTGTTAATTATAACCTTTACCAGGTATGTAAATATATACGTACAAGTATTCAACTTAAGGAATATTGGATAGTTGGAAATGCCAATCAAAATTCTGGAAATGAATACAAGATATAAATATATGTACATATATTACTGCATGTTTAGATACACAGAGCTACATAAGAATCTAATGTACTCACACATAGAAATATTTTATAGACTCCTTGAATCACATGAGATTTCCAGTAATTTCCATTTATCAATCTGTATCCAAAGCATAGAGAATTACAATCCTTTTTACATTATAAAAAGACCCTTAAGAAAAACTTCAGGGGTATATAGAACATGCTACAAGTATAGAGGTGGTTCAACACTTAACAAAGTTATAACATTCTACATAACACATGCTATCATAACTGTTAAATAGTGGAATCGTATTCAATATAGCGTTTTATTCCCTGTTTAATCTGTTTATTCCATTAAGGAATTAAAAATACAAGTAATGAGTTATCTATGGAACCCCTGGTGCAAAACTATCACGATAATAGTATCCTAGGGTGGAACCCTATACCACTATAAACATAACCTGGGAGGTTATTTTTTTTAACGCTGAGAGTTGGAACTCGAATACCTTTCGAGTGAGGCTATCTCGTAAATCCATGTCCTCATAACGATTAAGTCTTACAAGGGGAAAATCAAGAAATTAGTAAACGAGGTTATGAACAAATCGATGAAATTAAATATTGAAGATAAACCAAGGATTTAGTAAGAAATGTTCAGGAAGAATCCACGAAATTAAACATTGAAGAGTCAATACATGATTAATACTTAGCTTGAGGTTGGCATGGGTGCATTTCCATCAGTGTTGTTGAAGCGATTTGTTCACAGTCCGAAGGGGAGGAGTGGACCCAAAAATGACTGATGGGTACCCTCGCAAGGAAAACAGGGGTCCCATCATTAATTTTGCAGGAGAAAATGATTTACTGATTGATCCAAGATGTAAACAAGCATATAGAACAATGATGAACATGCAAAACATTTCACAACCAGAACAATGAATGTTGTACAGTGTAAAGCATGTCCCACAGAGGCATTATTGTCTATATTGGAATTACAGATAGGGTTGCAGGACACTGGTATTCTAATTTTTAAACTTACAATTGATGATAAAGAAAACACAAACAAGAACCAAACATAAAATGGAATCCAAAATACATTTTTCGAACCTACTATCTTAACCACAGATTTCAGGAACAATGAATTTAGGGTTAATTCTACACCCGAAATATAATCTCTAGGAATTCATTTATGACATCAAGAGAGGTCATATGACCTTGGATTTTCCTGTATAAATCACGCGAGAAATAAATAGAAAGAATACCACATACCTATTACTACATGTGTGCATTATAGGAAAGACGAATAACGTTACAAAACACAAGGTCTCTTTCCTTTATAATTTACACCGTGGATTTAAAACGAAATGAATCCAAGTAATTCCAGGGAGGCACTTTCTCATCTTTAAGAACTGAGGGTTCAGGAATTCATGCCATCCTCACCTCCTTACGAATGCAAGGGATATACATAACATAATACACAAAGAATAATGACATACATTCACACATACAGGACGCCACAAGTGGGTTTAAGAGTCACTGTAGAGAACCCGTCCAAGATTTTAACCATGGGAATTTCGGCAATAGGTATGTTGTGCACAGCTTGAGATGCAATAAATATATAGAAATTCAAGATAAGAGCATGGTCACGGTATAAATAGTGGCAAACAAAACCCTAAATTTTATTACCAACAACTATGGAACTGGAAAGATGAAATCGCTTGTACAAGTTTCAGACCAGTCCCTAATGAAACTATTTTGGAAGGTGGTCACACTCACGGTATCATAAACCGCCATGAACTGGGAATATATTGTACATAGAGTGTGGATGGAATGTGTTCATAGTTTAGTTGACAACGAAATAAGAATCTCAACCGGGAACCATAAGGAATAGTTGCAGAGAAAATCACCACTACGATTAACCCTTTCTGAATATTACAGATAGCTTAAGCGTTAAAGTATGTTGTGGAATTAATAAATAGAGGATGGAACCAGATGGTAGTGTAGCCACTTCTTTATTTACACAGAGAAGGAACCTCCATGTCGTCGGTCTTACACACAGAGAAGCGTTGCAGGGTTTAGCGCTGAGTGTTTTCTTGCAAGTATTAGAGCCAAAAGAAAATGAGACTTTAGTTACCCCAAGAAATTTCGTACTACAGAGTAAATGTGAGGGGATGGTTTGGGTACGCTGGCCATGTGAACCAACGCATATGGCATATCCACATTGGTCACGAGAACCTAGAACCAGTACAGTGTAGAACCATCATAACTTTCATCCAGAGAATTCAATGTTATTTATGGACATGTCTTAACTGCACATTGAACCGATCCCATAACACTATTAGTGCTAATCCTTGTCACTAATTCAGGAAATTTCATGTTGGACAGTAAGTATTAGGGTTATGACTCGTCATTTTTGACATAATGTAATTGCTAAGAGTATTCTTATTATTATTGATATTTTATTTATAGGATCAATCCCCATTGTGGATTGATCACGTCGGATATTGTAATAGGACCAAATCCCCTTTTGCGGATTGGTCAACAAAAAATTATAATAGGCATAATAAGAAGTTGGCCCCAACAGTTAATAAGAAGACCCAGAAATATAATAAAGGTGGGTTTACCCACCCAGATTGAGAAGCCGGCCCTGCCAGTGAAGAGACACTTCACACATGCCAGAACTTGTATAAATAAAGGAGGCTAATGCCTCATTTGAAGACAACTCACTTGCTCAGTTTTGAGAGACAAGTTCTAATCTGTTACCGAAAAAGGAGAGAGAGAGTGGCACATATCTTGGAGAGGAATTTCTATTTTAGCATAGAGATTTCTTGGCATTGTATTGACTATCTATATTAAGGAAGTTTTGTTGGGTTTTCTTCCCCTAGAGGGTTTCCGAGGATAAATGTTGTGTCTCTTTTGATTGTGTATTTCTCAGTGATCTTGGATTATGCTATTGTTATCTAATGAAATGCAAACATCTATAATAATGGATTAAACATTAACATGGTGTCAGAGCTAAGCTGAAGGAAGCATCTTTTGCAAGAGGAAAAATGTCACTGTTGCAGTACCTGCAAATTAGGGTTCTTCAAAAGTGAATCTTTTCGGCCCTAAAACTATCTAGAAAGTTGTGC
Organism: Picea sitchensis; assembly: GCA_010110895.2. Lineage (NCBI taxonomy): Eukaryota > Viridiplantae > Streptophyta > Pinopsida > Pinales > Pinaceae > Picea > Picea sitchensis. The sequence goes on from SNQJ01S0042700.1 coordinate 148,366, forward strand.
CCTCCCCTAAGGATCAATTTGGCATCATCAGTGCACCTTTTCAATGGTTGGATCTCCCGGAAAGTGAAACCCTAGTTTCACAAAGTACCAGAGAAACAGAGGTACCAGAAAACCATAAGCACCAGTCCAAAAATCCGCAGATCAAGTTTGAGGGAGTAAAAGTTGGATTTTCGAAATTCTGACTACACCAGCATACTCGCCTCAGCTCAGCGCATCTATTCCTTGGATCAGAATTTCAAATTTTGAAGTTTGAAAAATTAGGGTTTCCTCATAAAACCCTAAGTTGCAGTCTCAGAACCAGTTGCAGTTGCAGTACTAGTTGCAGTTGCAGCCGTAGAACCAGTTGCAATCACCCTTGAAGTTTTATTAAGAGTTGGTAATGATTATCGCTGCTACCAGATGGAGCCAC
>SNQJ01S0042701.1:4766-35773 GCA_010110895.2 Picea sitchensis
TCCAAAGGCCTTTTTAACATTAAAAAAATCCAAAACCCTAACCCTAGAAGATGAAAAGCCAAAATATTTGCAGGCCCCAATGGGAGTAGTTGATACATCAACTTCCCCAGGGCGTAACTTCTTCATATGATCTCTGTTTAGGGAATTTAATATCTCGTCAGAAAGGTCTATTCGTGAAGTACAACTAATGCCTCAAAAGTAAAAAAAACGTCGTTTAGGGCCTCAAAACGAACCCAAAAGTTTGGGACTCAAAAAAATGTAAATAACTGCCAAAATGGAAAACTGTTCTTTAAGCCAGTGGTATAGGTGGATGGCCACCGATATCCACCTGGATCAATCCTGCCCCCTTACGAATCAATGGTGCCCATTGCGTCAAGGTCCCAGGGAAGCGTTTGCTAAATCTGAACCTCTGTGAGGTGCTTGCCTTGTTGAAGAAGCTGTCCCACTTAGAATGTTGAAGGTTGTTATGAAACTGTTGTTGGAGGGGTTGGATCTGTTCAACCGATCTAGCTACATGATCTAGATGAGTGTGGGAGGACTATGTTGGTGAATATGCAACATGAGGAGTATGAAGGGCTTTGTTATATCTTTTCTTGATTGGGCAGTGTTGAGGCATCCTTGTAGACAAAGCAAAAATGTCTTTGTTCTCTTCTACAATCTTGTTGATTTGCTTATGCTGGATAGAAGGGTCTTGGGTCGAGGCTATAGTGGTTTAAATGTCCTTCTTTTCACCTTCTTATTGGATTGTGAAGATGATAAACTTTGTAGTGTGAGATATTACTTTGTGGAACAGTTTTGGTGGGAAAATAGTTAGAACTACCTCTGGTTTCTTGTAGAGATGACCCCATTGTAACGATGTCACTACAGGGTTGAGACTCATAGACAACATGACACTTCCACATATATGACCGGTCTAACAGAACATCACAAACTTCTAGTGGGGAAACATCACGCAAAACCTCATCCTTGAAGAGCTTGATGTTGTATGACATGAGACATTGCTGGCTGACACAAAGATCCTATCCCTGGCAGACCCATTCGATGTTATATGGATGTGGGTGTGGTGTTGTCGACAAATCCAACTGCTTGATGAGGTTCTTCTGGCTTCTACTATCAACAATAAAATGCAACGGGGTCCCCTTCACCCACATTTGTGAATGGAAAAAGAGCCCCCCCTCCTCGGGATCCTCTGGTTCTTCTCATTGGATTGTTGTGGTCCCAACAGTAGCACTGGGTTTTGCATCAACTTTTTGTCGCCTTTAATTTTTTTCTAAATCAGAGTCCAAGTTGGGGCTCGAATCTGTTTCTTTGAGCTCAACTACCAATCACTATTTCGAGCGACATTCATCAATGCTTTTCCAAGGGATTTTGTAGAAGTCACACCACTTCCTAGTGTCCTTCTTCATCTTCCTGTGGCTTGGACTAGTTTTCTTGAGGTTGATTGTTCTGTGAGTTAGGTCTTCCTTTACCATACTCTGGTTGTTGGGGATTTGCAGACCCAATTTCTCACTTATTTTTCTATTTAAATTTTTGCTCAATTTTGAAAACATATCTATAAGCGGCTCCTAGTGATGAGATATCTAGAAAATCCATTACGATTTGGATGTACCTTTGTATAGCCCCATGATATCTTAGAACCCTCGCCCCCCCAAAGTCCAAAAAATGTAGTTTGGGGCCTCAAAACGACCCCGACAGTTTAGGACTGGAAAAAATGTAAAAAATTGCCAAATGGAAAACTATTCTTTGAGCCAGTGGAATATGTGGGTGTCCACCGATATACACCTATATCAATCATCCCCACTTAGGAAGAAACAATCCCCATTGCATCAAGGTCCCAGGGAATCTTTTGATGAATATGAAGCTTGGTGAGTTGTTTTCCTTGTTGAAGACGCTATCCCGCTTAGCTTGTTGAAGGTTGTTATGAACCTATTGCTGGAGGGGTTAGATATGTTTAACCTATCTAGCTACATGATCTACCCTACTGTGGGAGGACTCTGTTAATGAAGAAGTAAAGTGAGGAGTATGAAGGAATGTCTTATATATTTTCTTGATTGGGAAGTGTGGATGCATCATTGTAGGTGAAACCAAAATGTCCTTGTGCTCTTATACAATCTTGTTGATCTCCTTCTGTTGGATAAAAGGTTCTTAGGCTAAGGCTACAGTGGTTGCAATGTCCTTCTGTTCATCTTCTGATTGGATCGTGAAGAGGCTAAACTTTGTAGTGTGAGAGATTACTTTACATAACTGATTTGGCAGGACAATAGTTAGAATTACCTCTGGTGTCCTTTAGAGCTGACCCACCAGAGTAACAATGACACTACGGGGCCGAGTCTCATAGAATTAATGACACTTCCATATATATGGTTGGCATAATAGAACATCACAGACTTCTAGTGGGGGAACATTGCACAATACCTCATCCTTGAAGGGCTTGATGCCGTATGAAAAGCGACACTGCTGGTTGACACGAAGATCCTGTCCTTGGCGGAGCCATTCGATGTTGTATGGTTGCGTGTGTGGTGTTTTCTAAAAATCCAACTGCTTGATGAACTCTGCTGAGATGATTCTATTCTATCTTTCACTATCAACAATAAAATGCAACGGGGTCCCCTTCATCCACATCTATGAATGGAAAAGACACTCCCCATCCTCAGGATCCTTTGGTTCTTATGGTTGGAATTTTTTGGTCACGACAATAGCAGTGGGTTGTGCATCAATGATTTGTCTCCTTTTATTTTTTTATGAATCAGAGTCCAAGTTACGGTGCAACTCGGTTTATTTGAGCTTGAATACCAATGACTATTTCGAATGACATTCATCATTGTTGTGCCAATATATTTTGTGGAAGTCGCACCACTTCCTAGTGTCCTTCTTCGTCTTCCCATTTCTTTTCTTTTCTTGTGGTTTGGATTGGTTGTCTTGAGGTTGATTGTTCTATGAGTTAGGTATACCTTTACCATACTTTTGTTGTTGAGGATTTGCAGACCCAAATTCCCACTTGTTCTGCTACTTAAATTTCTGCTCAATTTTGACAAATTATCTATAAGAGAATCTGAGTGATGAGATGTCCAAAAACTCAATTTCGGTTTGGATGTACCTATGTAGATTCCCGCGGTATTTTAGAACTAGATTCCACTTGGAGTCTTTGATACCCAACTTGGTGTGCAAGGTATGGAAGTTATTTGTGAAATCCGACACTGTTTGGTCCCGCTTTTGATGTAGTGTGGTCCATTTCATGTACTGGTCATCATAGTTTCCCACAGGGTAATATAACTCCTTGATCACATCCATAAAAATATCCCAAGTGGGATGAACCCCAAATATTATAGACTCCTTTGTGGATTTTTCTCCCAGTAAGTTTTCTACCAATGTTTGACATGGGGGAGAGCCTTAAAGAGCGTGAAGGTTATATTTTCTCTATCAGTAAAAACGTCAACATAGAAATAACCTTTTAGCAAATTCAACCATTTTTCCAAAGCATCTGCATCGATCTGACCTTCAAATATGGGAATATCAAAATTAACTTGTATCTTGAGTGGGGTAGAATATCCAAAGCGACAAGGATATTTCAATAAACACAGAGATATAATAATACACAATTTTTATTAATGAGAGAAATGTACAAAAATTCTAAAAATACAGATTGAATAAACTCACTAGAATGGTGACAACTTATCTATGAGAAGAGATGTGAAGGATACACTCATTTGCAGGAAGATGACCATTAAAATAAGGCTCCAAATTCATTTTTAACACAAACAAAATCCAAAACCGTAACCCGAAAAGATGAAAAACTAAAATATTTGTCGGCCCCGATGGGGGTAGTTAATATGTCAACTTCCCGGGGGCGTAACTTTTGCATACAATCTCTATTTGGGGTGTTCAATACCTCGTTGGAAAGGTATATCCGAGAAGAAAAAATTACACCATTGGTTTGGTCATGTAATAGAAAATACCTTGCCCCCAAAAATTCAAAAAAAAATTCTTTTAGAGCCTCAAAGCGACCCTGAAAATTTGAGACTCGAAAAACTGTAAAAAACTGCCAAAATGGAAAACTATTCTTTGAGCCATTGGAATAGGTGGGTGGCCATCGATATCCTCCTGGATCAATCCTCCCCCCTTAGGAATAAATGGTTCCCATAGTTTCAAGGTCCGGGGGAAGCTTTTGTTAAATCTGAACCTTGGTGAGTTGCTTGCCTTGCTGAAGAAGTTGTCTTGCTTAGCTTGTTGAAAGTTCTTATGAATCTATTGCTAGAGGTGTTGGATCCGTTCAACCGGTTTAGTTACATGATCTAACCGAGTGTGGGAGGACTCTATCAGTGAATATGAAACATGAGGAGTATGAAGGGATATGTTATATCTTTGATTGATTGGGTAGTGTGGAGGCATCCTTATAGGTGAAGCCGAAATGTCTTTGTTGTCTTCTATAATATTGTTGATCTGATTCTACTAGATAGAAGGGTATTGGGCCGAGGATACAATGGTTGTAGTGTCCTTCTATTCACGTTCTCATTGGATTGTGAAGAGGATAAACTTTATAGACTGAGAGATTACTTTGTGGAACTATTTTTGCGGGACAATAGTCAGAACTACCTCTGGTATCCTATAGAGATAACCCCCTAGAGTAATAATGACACTACGAGGTCAAGACTTAGAGGAAGCATGACACTTACACATATATTTCTAGCCTAACAAAACATCACATAATTCTAGTGGGCAAACATCACACAATACTTCATCCTTGAATGGCTTGATGTCGTATGACAAGTGACACTGCTGGCTAACACGAAGATCTTGTTCCTGATGGAGCCATCTGATGTTATATGGTTGCGGGTGTGGTGTTGTTGGAAAATCCAACTACTTGATGACCTCTGCTGAGATGATACTTTTTTGGCTTCCGTTATCAACAATAAAAATCAATAGGGTTCCCTTCACCCATATTCGGTGAATGGAAAAAGCGCTCCCCCTTCTCGGGATCCTCCGGTTCTTCTGGTTAGATTGTTGAAGGATTTGGTAAAAATTCTCCAACATCCCTTTCCTATGTTGTGCAATGGATTCCACGAGGAACAACTTGATGGGATATTCTTATCCCTTTCTCCTCTTCTCTTCTTCCAAGAAAGGCCGCTTGGGCTGGAAATAACGGTTATCCTCAAGGGAAACTAGGTCGAGACCCAACTCTCTATATCCTGACCTCGTACGGGACATGCAAAAGAAACGGAAAGGAGCAGCCTACTCTGAAATCACTGATCCATATTATTTTGAGAACAAAATGAAGGTAGAGATATAAAAATGAAATATACAAAGATATTGCAATAAACACAAAGATATAATAATATTAATGAGATAAATGTATAGAAACTATAAAAATANTAATAATGACACTACGAGGTCAAGACTTAGAGGAAGCATGACACTTACACATATATTTCTAGCCTAACAAAACATCACATAATTCTAGTGGGCAAACATCACACAATACTTCATCCTTGAATGGCTTGATGTCGTATGACAAGTGACACTGCTGGCTAACACGAAGATCTTGTTCCTGATGGAGCCATCTGATGTTATATGGTTGCGGGTGTGGTGTTGTTGGAAAATCCAACTACTTGATGACCTCTGCTGAGATGATACTTTTTTGGCTTCCGTTATCAACAATAAAAATCAATAGGGTTCCCTTCACCCATATTCGGTGAATGGAAAAAGCGCTCCCCCTTCTCGGGATCCTCCGGTTCTTCTGGTTAGATTGTTGAAGGATTTGGTAAAAATTCTCCAACATCCCTTTCCTATGTTGTGCAATGGATTCCACGAGGAACAACTTGATGGGATATTCTTATCCCTTTCTCCTCTTCTCTTCTTCCAAGAAAGGCCGCTTGGGCTGGAAATAACGGTTATCCTCAAGGGAAACTAGGTCGAGACCCAACTCTCTATATCCTGACCTCGTACGGGACATGCAAAAGAAACGGAAAGGAGCAGCCTACTCTGAAATCACTGATCCATATTATTTTGAGAACAAAATGAAGGTAGAGATATAAAAATGAAATATACAAAGATATTGCAATAAACACAAAGATATAATAATATTAATGAGATAAATGTATAGAAACTATAAAAATATGTAGTGAATAAACTTGCTAGAATGGTGGCATCTTATCTCTAAGAAGAGATGTGATGACTATGCCCATTTGAAGAAAGATGTTCATTATAATGATGCTCCGAAGGCCTTTTTAACATAAATAAATCCAAAACCCTAACCCTGGAAGATGAAAATCCAAAAGATTTGTGGGGCCCAATGGGGGTAGTTGATAGGTCAACTTCATGGGGGCATAAATTTTACATACAATATTTGTTTGGGGCGTTCAATAACTCGTCGAAAAGGTCTATCCGAGAAGTACAACTTCAATCTCTATTTTTGCTCTATTTTCACAAATAGGTGATCCATTAACCTTTGAAGAAGTTGTCAAAGATGATGTATGGTCACAAGCCATGGATGAAGAAATTGGATGCATAGAGAACAATCAGACATGGGTATTGGTGCATGTACCTGAAGAAAAGGACATGATAAGTGTCAAGTGGATTTATAAAACCAAGCAAGATGCAAAAGGAAATGTGTAGAAGCATAAAGCAAGGTTAGTTGCAAGAGGTTTTACACAACAACCTGGAATTGATTTCAATGAAACATTTTCAACAGTTGTGCGCATGGACACAATCAGAACTGTGTTAGACTTTGTCACACAGTACAAGTGGTTAGTTTATCAGATGGATGCAAAGTCAACATTTTTAAATAGACTCTTAGAAGAAAACATGTATGTGTAACAACCACAAGGTTATTAGGTTCGAGGACAAGAAAACAAAGTGTACAGATTAAAGAAAAAACTGTATGGATTAAAACAAACTCCCAGATCTTGGTAAAGTTAGATAGACTCCTATATTACACATAATGGATTTCAGAGAAGTGAAAGTGAGCCAACACTGTACATCAAAGAAAACCAACAAGGTAACATGTTAATTGTTTGTTTATATGTAGATGATTTGATATTTACAGGTGATTTTGGCAAATAAGAATTTAAGTCAGTCATGAAGGATGAAATTGAAATGACTAATTTGGGGCTTATGAGATATTTTTTGGGAATTGAAGTTCACCAGTCCAAAAATGGTATATTTATCTGACAATCTAAGTATATGCATGAAATTATGAAAATATTCAATATGATAAATTCAAAATCAGCCCCAACACCTGTCATAACAAGATTGAAGTTAAGCAAAGAAGATAAAGGGTCCAAGGTGGATCCCACACTGTTTAAAATACTAGTAGGCAGTCTTATGTATCTAATAGAAATAGGACCAGAGATTATTTATGGAGTGAGTATGATTTCAAGGTTTATGGAAACTCCAAAATAATCACATTGGAAGGAAGGAAAGAGAATTCTGAGATACGTAAATGAAACAAAAGATTTTGTCATTTTATATACTACTTCAGAAGATTTCAAATTGATTGGATACATTGACAATGATTGTGGAGGAAACATAGATGATAGAAAAAGTACCTCAGTGTACACATTTAATTTTGGAACAAGTATGGTATCATGGGCATCAAGGAAGCAACCCATAATGACTCTTTCTTCAGCAGAAACATAGTATGTCGCAACTACAAGCGAAACTTGTCAAGAAATTTGGATGAGAAGAATGTTAAAAGATTTGTTGCAGGAACAACAGGACTAACAACAGTATTTTGTGAGAACAATTCAACAATCATGTTATCAAAGAACCATGTTTTTCACAAGAAACCAGGCATATTGATACAAGGTATCATTTTATCAGAGAATTGGTGAATAACAAAGATATCTATTTAGAGTTTTGCAGGTAAAAAGAACAATTCACATATATTTTTACAAAGGCTTTAGAAAGAGATGCATTTAAGAATCTGTACAGTATTCTAAGAGTCTGCGCAATAACAAATTAGTGACAGTAAAAATTGTAAACTCAATTTTTGAGAGAGGGGAGGCTTTATTATTTAGAGCTTAGAGATAATTTTTAAAATTTTTACAACGATCGTCTTAAGAAATAAAAATTCCAACTTATCTAAAAAACCGAGCCACAAAACTTCCTGAAAATCTAAGCAAGGATCCTCGAAATTCATGCCAGAATTTCCTGAGTAAATGCTATAGGCCCTCTCCTCGATTTCTATGTCAATGATTGTACAATTCTCTTGGAATTTGTGTGAGAATAGTCAACTCATGTTATGTATCAGAAAATACACTACGCCATCCTTGGAAAGCATGCCAACCTTCCACAATTTAATGCTGCTCCTTCTCCTTGAAATCTGTGTCATAAAAACAACAATACAGTCCCTCAAAACATGTACAGTACGACCCATATTTTTTGTACCTTCTCCCCGATCTGCGTGCTATATATTTTCTTTGGAAATCGTGCCCTAACCAACAAGTTTACTCTCCTTCTCAAGATCAAATCTCTCTTTCTCTTTCTCTCTCCAAATCACATGAAGGATAATGCCAAGAATGGGGGCACCTCTTTCCCTAATTCGACCTCATGAGGGGAAGGTGAATGGTCATATAATCTAAAGATGGAGGATAGACTAGATCAACGGTGGTAATGGAATGTTTCTTCATTCACCGACTTCAATTAATTTTCATAAAGTCACATGAAATTTATTCACTAGGGACCACATTAGGCAATTTCTCACCTAAATGAAGGTACTTTTTCACCTAAATGAGAAACACTTGTCCTAGGTACTTTTTCATTTAATTCAACAAGGAAGAAGTACATATTGATTTTATTCTAAGTTTTGTGGTATTGGAGACTTTAGATTCTTGGTTCCATTCATATGGTAATATAATTTTGGAAAATGAAGGTAATATTTCTGATATATTTCTCTGTCCAACCATCACTCTTTCTTGAGGAAGTGTTCCATCCTGAAAAAATAGAGCCATCTATTGAGAAAATTAGCAAAATCAAGAAAATTATAAAAAATGTAGATCTTCATTCAGGAAAGGTGTTGGTCCTATTGTTTATAAATTGAAATCTAGTGTACATATGCAATTCCAAATGCATTTTGGTTTAGAGAGTTCAATTTTTTGTAGACCTGGCTTATAGAGTAGATTACAAGGGAAAACCTCAGAAAGCTGCAACAAATTTGATGTCTCCATAAAAGCAGAGATACAACAGTCAAGAAATAACAAAACTACTGGAAAGGAAGCTGATAAAAACAACAAAATTCCTTGGGCTTGCCTGGCGTTTTATGTAAATAAATAGAATGAAATATTGATGCCTATTACTCATCCAATTCCTAACAAAGAGGCTCTTTTACATAAAATCTATGACTGCAATATATTGAGCAAATTTGATATCAAGAGAAATTGATTCTTAACCAACACTATTTGTTGACCTCTCTAACTTGAGTCCGTCTTACTTCTACATGAAGTATCAATCATAGCTCATATAAGTCCGAGTCTTTAGTTAGTCAAATAGTAGATGTAGAGAAGAACAAAGAGAACTATCAAGAGGAGCAACAACAACTGAAGTTAGTCAAAGAAGTCAGACAGTACAAGTTCTGTGTGTATGACTATAAGTTGTAGAAGTCAACAAAGCCATTGGAGCCGAAGCTCACCTTAAGTTATTGTATTTTGTATTCGTGTGATGAGACCGAAGTTATTAATATCAAGTATTTTGTGTGTTGACAACTTTCATGTATATTTCTGATTTTATGTGCTAAGCATAACACTGTGCTATTTTTTCATCCATAAATCATTTCATTAAGTGTTCTATCACAATGTGTAGTAATTGCAGTAGGTTTCCATTTGCGTGACAAGCCGTGAGTGTTCAGTGACTGAGTTTTGTGGCACACAATATTTTGTCACTGCGATGCGCCCAGTTTCTTTGCGCGTTGTAGACCAAGACATATGCAATGCCATATGCATTTTGGTTTAGAGAGTTCAATTTTTTGTAGACCTAGCTTATAGAGAAGATTTCAAGGGAAAACATCATAAAGCTGCAACAAATTTGATGTCTCCATAAAAATAGAGATACTGCAAGCAGGAAATAACAGAACTATTGGAAAGGAAGCTGATGAAAACAACAACAGAAGTCCTTGGGCTTGCCCGATGTTTTATGTAAATAAATAGAATGAAATATTGATGCCTCTTACTCATCCAATTCCTAACAAAGAGACTCCTTTACATAAAATCTATGACTGCAATATATTGAACAAATTTGACCTCAAGAGAAATTGATTCTTAATCAACACAATTTGTTGGCCTCTCTAACTTGACGAGAGATTAAATCTGAGTGGAAATGGAGATGGAACCGGAAATGGTAAACCTTTAAAGTCCAATTCTACGGTAGCTAGTAGTGAAATAATGTCATCTTGTGACATATAAATAGCTGGTTTTTATGTAGGTATAGATAGATATATAAACACATAATCCCCTTTGTAAATTAAAAATTACGGTTTGTGATTATTTGAATAAGGTGTGAGTGCGAGATTTTTGGAGCAAAATATTGGAAGGTGTGAGTGAGATGTTTTTTGGTTTAATAAGTAGAAATGGAGCAACCCCACGTACAAATACCTATTGGTGATGAATCCAAAATACTACCATGAAATCACTTTATCATATTGGATGCATCATTAAGTGGCTTGGTTTTAGAAATTTTTGTCCACTATGCCGATATAATCTTCCCTCAGATGTACATGAAGATCAATAGCAAGAGTAAAAGAACCATCAGGGAATCAAAATATATAACACATTTTTTTTATTGTAACACTCACCGCTCACTTTGTTTAAAAACCGAACTTGCTACTTATAGTGTCTTTTATAATGATTAAGTTTACTTTCCATGTGGTCATCATTTTCTTTTTTACTTTTATGAGGATAATGCCAAAAAAATGCCCTCTCCATTTTGTCATTGAATTTATATGTTTCTTCAATGGAGGAACATCAATGCATAACATCCAAGGGCTTTGAAGATGAAGTTTCATACTTAAAATATGCATTTTTTCTTTTCTAGTCCACTCGAATTACATATGCCAAAACAAATTATGAGGTTCGATGTAATTAGTTTCATTTTATTAAATTATACATGTTTTTTCTTTATGTAATTTTATTTATCGTCGTAAGCTTAAAACACAACTTTTTTTTGGTAAGCTAGCTAGTCAAAGTTTATATTGACAGAGAAAAACTTTACATGGTCTATGTTGTGGAAACTAGACTAGCAACAAAGACTAATATCTTAGTCTACATTGTTTGAGAGAGAGAGTTAAACCATGGACAACATTCAAAAAGATTAAGACATGAAGACAATTTCCCTATGTTTTGGTACCTAGGTAGAGATGAGATAGGAGAACTTTTTCCTCTAAAGTAAAAAAGCCAAAAAATAAGTGACCAAAACATTCGAAAAATCAAACAACATGAATATTTGTAACATCTTCAAGGACTTGTTGGTGGGTGACTTGAGGCTCTTCAAATTCCAGTCCTGCCATTTGTTTTTCTAGCAACAAAACTGATCCGGATTATTTTGAGAACGAAATGAAGGTGGAGATATAACATTGAAATATACAGAGATATTGCAATAAACACAGAGATACAATAATGCACAATTTTTATTAATGAGAGAAATGTACAAAAACTGTAAAAATACAGAGTGAATAAACTCACTAGATTGGTGACAACTTATCTCTGAGAAGAGATGTGACGGCTACACTCATTTGCAGGAAGATGATCATTAAAATGAGACTCCAAAGTCCTTTTTAACATTAAAAAAATAAAAAACCCTAACACGAGAAGATGAAAATCCAAAAGATTTGTAGGCCCCAATGGGAGTAGTTGATACGTCAACTTCCTCGGGGCGTAACTTTGTCATACGATCTATGTTTGGAGTGTTTAATACCTCGTTTGAAAGGTCTATTCGAGAAATACAACTCATCTCTCAAAATTAAAAAAAAACGTCGTTTAGGGCCTCAAAACAACCCCAAAAGTTTGGGACTCGAAAAACTGTAAATAACTACCAAAATGCAAAATTGTTTTTCAAGACAGTGGAATAGGTGGGTGGCCACCGATATCCACTTGGATCAATCCTCCCCCCTTAGGAAGCAATGGTCCCCATTGTGTCAAGGTCCCGGGGAATCTTTGGATGAATCTAAACCTTGTTGAGCTGCTTGCCTTGCTGAAGATGTTGTCCCACTTAGCTTGTTGAAGGTTGTTATGAACCTGTTGCTGGAGGGGTTGAATGCATTGAACAGATCTAGCTACATGATCTACCCAAGTGTGGGAGGAATATGTTGGTGAAGATGCAACATGAGGAGTATGAAGGGCTCTGTTATATCTTTGCTTGATTCGATAGTGTGGAGGCATCCTTGTAGGTTAAGCCATAATGTCTTTGTTCTCTTCTACAATCTTGTTGATCTGCTTCTAATGGATAGAAGGGTATTGGGATGAGGCTACAGTGGTTGAAATGTCCTTCTGTTCACCTTCTGATTGGATTGTAAAGAGGCTAAACTTTGTAGTGTGAGATATTTCTTTGCGGAACAGTTTTGGTGGGACAGTAGTCGGAACTACCTATGGTATCCCATAGAGATGACCCCCCAGAGAAACAATGTCACTATAGGGTCAAGACTCATAGACAACATGACAATTCCGCATATATGGAAGGCCTAACAAAACATCATATACTTATAGTGGGGAAACATCACACAATACCTCATCCTTGAAGAGCTTGATGTCGTATGATAGGTGACATTGCTGGCTGACACGAAGATCCTATCCGTGGAAAATCCATTCGATGTTGTATGGCTGTGGGTGTGGTGTTGTTGAAAAATACAACTGCTTGACGACCTCTGCTAAGATGAGGTTCTTTTGTCTTCTACTATCAACAATAAAATGAAATTGGGTCCCTTTCACCCACATTTGTGAATGGAAAATACACTCCCCCTCTTCAAGATCCTCTGGTTCTTCTGGTTGGATTGTTGTGGTTCTGACAGTAGCAGTGGGTTTTGCATCAATTATTTGTTTCCTTTTATTTTTTTCTGAATCAGAGTCCAAGTCGGGGCTCGACTCTATTTCTTTGAGCCAAGCTACCAATGATTGTTTTGAGCAAGATTCATCGGTGTTTTGCCAAGGGATTTTGTGGAAGTCACACCACTTCCTAGTGTCCTTTTTCGTCTTCCCATTGCTCTTATTTTCCTATGGCTTGGTGTGGTTGTCTTGAGGTTGATTGTTCTGTGAGTTAGGGATTCCTTTACCATACTTTGGTTGTTGCGGATTTGCAGACCCAAATTCCCGCTTGTTTTTCTATTTAAATTTCTTCTCAATTTTGAAAAGATATCTACAAGTGGCTCCTAGTGATGAGATATACAAAAAATCCATTTCGGTTTGGATGTACCCGTGTAGAGACCTGCAATATTTCAGAACCAATTTCTACTTAGAATCTTTGGTACCCAACTTGGTGCACAAGGTATGGAAGGTATTTGTGAACTACGACACTGTTTGGTCCCGCTTTTGATGCAGCGTGGTCCGTCTCATGTACTGGTCATCAAATTTTCCCACGGGGTAATATTGCTCCTTGATGACATCCATAAAAAAATATCGAGTGGGCTCGACCCTAGATATTCCAGACTCCTTTGTGGAGTTTTTCTCCCAGTAAGTTTCCCACCAATGTTTGACAGGAGCAAGAGCCTTAAGGAGTGCAAAGATGATCTTTTCATTGTCAGAAAAATTGTGAACAAAGAAATAACCTTCTAGCAAATTTAACCATTTTTCCACAGCATCCAAATCAACCCGACCTTCAAATACAGGAATATAAAAATTAACTTGTACCTTGAATGGGGTGGTGTCTCCAAAGCGATTGCTTGACGAAGACACGCCTGTTATTGTCGACAATCATTGAAGGATTTGAGAAAAATTGTCCAACATCTCGTTCCTCTAATGTGTGAGGGCTTCCCCGAGAAACAAATTGATGGGATCTTCTTCTTCCTCATTCCTCTTCTCTTTCTCCATGGGAGGCCGCTTGGGATGGCAAGAGTGGTTATTCTCAAGGAAAACTAGCTCGAGACCCAACTTTGTATATGATGACCTTGTCGAGGACATGCACAAGAAACAAAAAGGAGTAGCCTTCTCTGATACCACTAATCCAAATTATTTTGAGAACAGAATGAAGGCAAAGATACAAAAATGAAATATATAGAGATATTTCAATAAACACATAGATACAATAATGCACAATTTTTATTAATGAGGGAAATGTATAGAAACTGTAAAAATACAGAGTGAATAAACTCACTAGAATGGTGGAAGCTTATCTCTGAGAAGAGATGTGATGGATACGCTCATTTGTAGGAAGGTGATCATTACAATGAGGCTCCAAAGGCCTTTTTAACATAAATAAAAAAAAACCCTAACCCTAGAAGATGAAAATCCAAAAGATTTGCGAGCCCCGATGGGGGTAGTTGATACGTGAACTCCCCGGGGGCGTAACTTTTGCATACAATCTCTGTTTGGGGCATTCAATACCTCCTCATAAAGGTGTATCCAAGAATTAAAACTTTTTCTGTGGGACATGGTGACTTGAATGAAACCCTCTCCCCCCCTCCCCCATAGTCCAAAAAAACGTTGTTTAGTGCCTTAAAATGATACCAAAAGTTTAGGACTCGAAAAACTATAAAAAACTGCCAAAATGGAAAACTGTTCTTTGAGCTAGTGGAATAGGTGGGTGTCCATCGATATCCACCTAGATAAATTGTCCCCCCTTAGGATGAAATGGTCCCCATTGTCTCAAGCTCCTGGGGAAGCTTTTGCTGAATCTGAACCTTGGTGATTTTCTTGCCTCGCTGAAGAAGTTGTCCCACTTAGCTTGTTGAACATTGTTATGAACCTATTACTAGAGGGGTTGGATCCGTTCAACCTATCTAGCTTCATGATCTACCCAAGTGTGGTATGAATTTGTCGGTGAATATGAAACATGAGGAGTATGAAGGGATCTATTCTATCTTTTCTTGATTGGGAAGTGTGGAGGCATCCTTGTAGGTGAAATCAAAATGTCTTTGTGCTCTTCTACAATCTTGTTGATCTACTTCTACTAGATAGAAGGGTCTTGGGCTGAGGCTATAATGATTGCATTTTCCTTCTATTCACCTTGTGATTGGATTGTGAAGAGGCTAAACTTTGTAGTATGAGAGATTACTTTGCGGAACTGTTTTGGCGGGACAATAGTCAGAACTACCTCAAGTGTCCTTTAGATCTGACCCACCAGAGTAACAATGACACTACGGGGTCGAGTCTCATAGACATAATGACACTTCCACATATATGGCTAGCCTAACAGAAAATCAAAAACTTCTACTGGGGAAACATCACATAGTACCTCATCCTTGAAGGGATTGATGTTGTATGACAAATGACACTATTGGGTGACACAAAGATCCTATCCCTGGCGGAGCCATCCGATGTTGTATGGCGACGTGTGTGGTGTTTTCAGAAAATCCAATTGCTTGATGACCTCTGCTAAGATGATGCTCTTATGTCTTTCTCTATCAACAATATAATGCAACGGGGTTTCCTTCACCCACATCTGTGAATGCAAAAGGTGCTCCCCTTCCTCGGGATCCTTTGGTTCTTCTGGTTGGAATGTTTTGGTCATGACAATAGGAGTGGGTTCTGCATCAATGATTTTTCACCTTTTATTTTTTTCTGAACCAGATTCCAATTCGAGGATCAAATATGTTTCTTTGAGATCGACTACCAATGATTGTTTCGAGCGACATTCATATGGTATTGTGCCATGGGATTTTGTGGAAGTCACACTACTTCCCGGTGTCCTTTTTCATCTTCCTGTTGCTCTTATTTTCTTATGGCTTGAACTGGTTGTCTTGAGGTTGTTTTTTCTGTGAGTTAGGGATGCCTTTACCATACTTTGGTTGTTGCAGATTTGTAGATCCAAATTCTCTCTTGTTCTGTTATTTAAATTTCTGCTCAATTTTGACAACAAATCTATAAGCGACTCCCAGTGATGAGATGTACAAAAAATCCATTTCAGTTTTGAGGTACATATGTAGAGCCCCTCGGTATATCAGAACTAGATGTCACTTGGAGTCTTTGATACCCAGATTGGTGCACAAGGTATGGAAGGTATTTGTGAACTCTGATATTGTTTGGTCCCACTTTTGATACAGTGTGGTCCATCTCATGTATGGGTCATCATAGTTTCCCACAGGGTAATATTTCTCCTTGACCACATCCATAAAAATATCCCAAGTGGGATCAACCGAAAATATTCCAGAATACTCTGTGGATTTTTTCTCCTAGTAAGTTTCCCACCAATGTTTGACATGGGGGAGAGCCTTAAAGAGAGCAAAGGTGATCTTTTCTCTGTTGGAAAATTTGTGAACAAAGAAATAACCTTCTAGAAAATTTAACCATTTTTGAAAGAATTCAGATTGATATAATATTCAAATATGATAATATCAAAATTAACTTGTACCTTGAATGAGGTAGCGTCTCCAAAGTGACTGCTTGATGAAGACGCACATGTTATTGTTGGCAATAGTTGAAGGATTTGGGAAAAAATCTCCAACATCTCATTCCTCTATTGCATGAGGGATTCCGCAAGCAACAACTTGATGATATATTGTTCTCCTTCATTCCTCTTCTCTTTTCCTAGGAGGTTGCTTGGGCTAGAAAGAGTGATTATCCTCAAGGGAAACTAGCTCGAGACCCAACTCTCTATATGTTGACCTCGTTGAGGACATGCACAAGAAACAAAAAGGAGTAGCCTACTCTAATACCATTGATCCAGATTATTTTGAGAACGTAATGAAGGAAGATATATAACAATGAAATATACAGAGATATTCCAATAAACATAGATATATAATAATGCACAATTTTCATTAATGAGAGAAATGTACAAAAACTATAAAAATACAGAGTGAATAAACTCGCTAGAATGGTGGTAGATTATCTCTAAGAAGATATGCGATGACTACACTCATTTGCAGGACCATTACCATTAAAATGAGGCTCCAAATACCTTTTTAACATTAAGAAAATCCAAAACCGTAACCTCGGAAGATGAAAAGCCAAAATATTTGATGGGCCCGATTGGGGTAGTTGATATGTCAACTTCTCGAGGGCGTAACGTTTGCATACGATCTCCATTTGGGGTGTTCAATACCTTGTTGGAAATTTCTATCCGAGAAGTAAAAATTTATCCATTGGTTTGGGTAAGTTAAAGAAGACACCTTCCCCCCCAAAATTCCCAAAAAATGTCTTTTAGAGCCTCAAACAACCCCATAAGTTTGAGACTCAAAAAACTGTAAAACACTGCCAAATTGGAAAAATGTTCTTTGAGCGAGTGGAATAGGTGAGTGGCCACTGATATCCATCTGCATCAATCCTCCCCCTTAGGAAGAAATGGTCCCCATTGCATCAAGCATCAAGGCCCTATGGAAGATTTTGTTGAATCTGAACCTTGGTGAGCTACTTGCCTTGCTGAAGAAGTTGTCTCGCTTAGCTTGTTGAAGGTTGTTATGAACCTGTTGCTAGAGGTGTTCGATCCGTTTAACCTATCTAGCTGCATTATCTTCCTGAGTCTGGGAGGACTCTATCGGTGAATATGTAGAATGAGGAGTATGAAGGGCTACGTTATATCTTTGCTTGATTGGGAAGTGTGGAGGCATCCTTGTAGGTGAAGCCATAATGTCTTTGTTCTCTTCTACAATATTTTCGATCAACTTATACTAGATAGAAGGGTCTTCGTACGAGGCTCCAGTGGTTGAAATTTCCTTCTGTTCACCTTCTCACTGGATTGTGAAGAGGATAAACTTTGCAGTATGAGAGATTACTTTGCAGAACTATTTTGGCAGGACAATAGTCAGAACTACCTCTGGTATTTTATAGAGATGACCCCCTAGAGTAATAATGACACTACAAGGTCGAGACTCATAGGAAACATGAAACTTCCACATATATTGTTGGATTAACATGACATCACAAAATTATAGTGGGGAAACATCACACAATACCTCATCCTTGAAGGGATTGATGTCGTATGACAAGCGACACTGCTGGCTGACATGAAGATCCTATCCCTAGAGGAGCCATCCGATGTTGTATGATTGCGGGTGTGGTGTTGTTGGAAAATCCAACTAATTTGCAACCTCTGCTGAGATGAGGTTTTTTTGGCTTTCGTTATCAACAATGAAATGAAACAAGGTCCCATTCACCCACATTTGTGAATGGAAAAGGCGCTCCCCCTCCTTGGGATCCTTTGGTTCTTCTGGTTGGATTGTTGTGGTTACGACAATAGAAGTCTGTTATGCATCAATGATTTGTCGCCTTTTATTGTTTTATGAATCAGAGTCCAAGTCGAGGCTTGGATCTGTTTCTTTGAGATCGACTACCAATGACTGTTTTGAGAAATATTCATAGGTGTTTTTCCAAGGGATTTTATGGAAGTAGCACCACTTTCCAGTGTTCTTCTTCATCTTACCATTGCTCTTATTTTCCTGTGGCTTGGAATGGTTTTCTTGAGGTTGATTTTTCTGTGATTTAGGGAATCCTTTACCATACTTTGGTTTTTGCGGATTTGCCGACCCAAATCCCCTCTTGTTCTGCTATTTAAATTTATGCTCAATTTTGAAAGCATATCTATAAGCGACTCCTAGTGATGAGATGTCCATAAACTCCATTTTGGTTTGAATGTACCTGTGTAGAGCCCCGCTGTATTTCAGAACCAAATGCCGCTTGTATTCTTTGATACCCAGCTTGGTGCATAAGGTATGGAAGGTATTTGTGAACTCCAACACTGTTTGGTCCTGCTTTTGATGCAGCATGGTCAATTTCATGTACTGGTCGTCATAGTTTCCCATAGGGTAATATTGCGCCTTGATCGCATCAATACAAAAATCCCAAGTGGGCTCAGACCTAAATATTCTAGACTCCTCTGTGGAGTTTTCCCCCCAATAAGTTTCCCACCAATGTTTGACATGGGGGAGAGCCTTAAGGAGCTCAAAGGTGATATTTTCTCTGTCGGAAAAAATGTGAACAGAGAAATAACCTTCTAGCAAATTTAACCATTTTTCCAAAGCATCCACATCGATCTGATGCTCAAATACAAGAATATGAAAATTAATTTGTACCTTGAATGGGGCAGCATCTCCAAAGTGACTGTTTGACGAAGACACGCTTGTTATTGTCGACAATCGTTGAAGGATTTGGAAAAAATTCTCCAACATCCCTTTCCTATGTTGTGTGAGGGATTCCACGAGCAACAACTTGATGGGATATTATACTCCCTTGTTCCTATTCTATTTCACCATCAGAGCCTGCTTGGGCTAGAAATAATGGTTATCCTCAAAGGAAACTAGCTCGAGACCCAACTCTCTATATCCTGACCTCGTCGGGGACATGCACAAGAAATGAAAAGGAGTAGCCTGATCTGATATCATTGATATAGATTATTTTGAGAATGAAATGAAGACAAGGATATAAAAATGAAATATACATAGATATTGCAATAAACACATAGATACAATAATGCACAATTTTTTTATTAATGAGAGAAATGTATAGAAACTATAAAAATACAGAGTGAATAAACTTGCTAGAATGGTGACATCTTATCTCTGAGAAGAGATGTGATGGCTATGACCATTTGCATAAAGATGATCAATACAATTAGGCTCCAAATTCATTTTTACCATAAATAAAATCCAAAACCCTAGCCCTGGAAGATGAAAAGCCAAAATGTTTGCTAGCCCTGATGGGGGTAGTTGATACGTCAACTTCCCAGTGGCGTAAATTTTGCATACAATCTCTGTTTGGGGCATTCAATAACTCATAAGAAAGGTCTATCTAATAAGTACTATATTTTTCGGGGGATACGGTATGTGATTGCAAACCCAAACCCACCCAAAGTCCAAAAAAATGTTGATTAGGGCCTCAAAATGGCCCCAAAAGTTTGGGACTCGAAAAACTGTAAAAAACTGCCGAAATGGAAAACTGTTCTTTGAGATAGTGGAATAAGTGGGTGGCCACAGATATCCACCTACATCAATCCTCCTCCCTTAGGAAGTAATGGTCCCCATTGCTTCAAGTTCCCAGGGAAGGTTTTGCTGAATATGAACCTTGGTGAGTTGCTTGCCTTGCTGAAGAAGTTGTCCCGCTTAGCTTGTTGAAGGTTGTTATGAACTTGTTGCTGGAGGGGTTTGATCCATTCAACCGATGTAGCTACATGATATACCCGACTGTGGGATGACTCTGTTGTATAATATGCAACATGAGGAGTATGAAGGGCTATGCTATATCTTTTCTTGATTGGGCAATGTGGAGGCATCCTTGTAGATGAAGCCATGATGTCTTTGTGCTCTTCCACAATCTTGTTGTTATGATTTTGATGGATAGAAGTGTCTTGGGATGAGGCTACAATGGTTGCAGTGTCCTTGTATTCACCTTCTGATTGGATTGTGAAGAGGCTAATATTTTTAGTGTGAGAGATTGCTTTGCAGAACAATATTCAGAACTATCTCTGGTATCCTGTAGATTTGACCTCCTAGAGTAATAATGAAACTATGGGGTTGAGACTCATAAACATCATGATGCTTCCAAATATATGTCTAGACTATCTGAACATCACAGACTTCTAGTGGGGAAAAATCACATAGTACCTCATCCTTGAAGGGCTTGATGTTGTATGATAGGTGACACTGATGGCTGACACAAAGATCATGTCCCTGGCAGAGCCATTCGATGTTGTATGGTTGTAGGTGTGGTGTTGTTGGCTAATCCAACTACTTGATGACGTTTTCTGAGATGAGGTTCTTCTGGCTTCCACTATCAACATTAAAATGCAATGGGGTCCCCTTCACCCACATCTGTGAATGGAAAATATGCTCCCCCTCCTCGGGATCCTCTCGTTCTTATGGTTGGATTGTTGTGGTCACGAAAGTAGCAGTTGGTTCTGCATCAATGATTTGTCTCATTTTATTGTTTTGTGAATCCGAGTCCAATTCGAGGCTCATATCTATTTCTTTGAGCTCTACTACCAATCATTGTTTCGAGCGACATTCATTAGTTTTGTGCCAAGGGATTTTGTGGAAGTCACACCACTTCCCAGTGTCCTTCTTTATCTTCCCATTGCTCTTATTTTCCTATGGCTTGGAATGGTTTTATTGAGGTTGATTTTTCTATAAGTTAGGGATTCCTTTACAATAATTTGGTTGTTGCATATTTGCAGACCCAAATTTACGCGTGTTCTGCTATTTAAATTTCTACTCAATTTTGACAACATGTCTATAAGCTGTCCCAATGATGAGATGTCTAGAAACTCCATTTCGGTTTAGATGTACCTGTGTAGAGATCCGTGGTATTTCAAAGCCATATTCCACTCAAAGTATTTGATACCCAACTTGGTGTGTAAGGTATGGAAGGTATTTGTGAAATTCGACACTGTTTGGTCCTGCTTTTAGTGCAGCGTGGCCCATCTTATGTACTGGTCATCATAGTTTTCCACACGGTAATATTTCTCCTTGAATGCATCATAAAAAAATCCCAAGTGGGCTTGACCAAAAATATTCCAGACTCCTCTATGGATTTTTTCTCCTAGTAATATTTCCACCAACGTTTGACATGGGGGAGAGCCTTAAGGAGCGCAAAGGTGATCTTTTCTCTGTTAGAAAAATTGTGAACAAAGAAATATCCTTCTAGCAAATTTAACCATTTTTCCAAAGCATCTGCATCGTTGTGACCTTCAAATAGGGGAATATCAAAATTAACTTGTACCTTGAATGGGGTAGCATATCCAAAGTGAATGCTTGACAAATACGTGCATGTTATTGTCGACAATCGTTGAAGGATTTGGGAAAAATTGTCCAACATATCGTTGCTCTATTGCACGAGGGCTTCTGCGAGAAACAACTTGATGGGATATTTTGATCCCTTTTTCCTCTTATCTTATGCCATGGGAGGTCTCTTGGGATGGAAAGAGCGGTTATCCTCAAGGGAAACTAGCTTGAGACCCAACTCTCTATATCTTGACCTGATCGGGGACAAGTATAAGAAACAAAAAGGAGTAGCCTGCTCTGATACCACTGATCCAGATTATTTTGAGAATGAAATGAAGGTGGATATATAACAATGAAATATACACAGATATTTCAATAAACACAGAGATACACTAATGCACAATTTTTATTAATGAGCGAAATGTACGTAAGCTGTAAATATACATAGTGAATAAACTCACTAGAATGGTGGGAGATTATCTCTAAGAAGATATGTGATGGATACTCTCATTTGCAGGAATATGATCATTACAATGAGGATCCAAAGGCATTTTTAACACAAATAAAATCCAAAACCCTAACTTCGGAATATGAAAAGACAAAATATTTGTGGGCCTCAATGTGGGTAATTGATATGTCAACTTCCCGGGGGTGTATCTTTTGCATACGATCTCTGTTTGGGGCATTCAATACCTTGTTGGAAAGGTCTATTCGAGAAGTAAAAATTCCATAGGGGGAAAGGGATAGAGGTTAAATACATATTTCCCCCATAATTCCAAAAAAACGTCGTTTAGGTCCTCAAAACAACCTTAGAAGTTTGGGACTTGAAAAAATGTAAAAACCTACGAAAATGGAAAACTGTTTTTTGAGTCAGCAGAGTAGGTGGGTGGGCACCGATATCCACCTGGATGAGAAACTCTATTATGATAAACCTCTTTGATTTGCAGTTGCATGTCATCCAGTTGCAACAAGATATCATTATAGGCTTTGTCCCTTTCCACTAGAACCTTTCTCACGATGGTTTTCATTTGTTAGTAAAGGTCCACAGTTTTATGATACTTCATTTCCTTGGGTATGGAGGTGCTAATGTTTGGAACCCATGGTCAAATTTCTGCATTCACATCCTTTTCCTGGAAAAAGTGCTTATCCAAGTGTGTCTCATCATTGGCTAGCACCATCTTGACCTGAATCTCTAAAGGTGTTTGAGATCTAAAAACACTTGTAGACTCGTCTACTCCATGTTGATAGGAAGCCAACTTGTGCCTCTTCATCCTATGTGACTAGGGCCACCTTTGGCCATGTTAATGATCTGAAGAAAAATAGGGATCTAGAGGACCCTTGTACCTTTAATGTTCACCTCCAACTTCAACAGACACTCGAAAGGGGTGAATTTGTCCCCTAGAGGAGGCCTGCAATGGCCGTCAAAACCAATGAAAACAACCCATCTCCATATCCTGTAAATTCACAGTGTACTCATTTCCAAATTGGGTTTATGTAGCCTCCAAAACATCCCTTATACCATGTAAGTTACTATTGTAGTAATGGAGCAATATCCCACATCACTTGCACCTTCTGTCATTAAACATTGCATTTTATGGTGGAAATGAGAGAGAGCTAGGTGTAACCTCGAGGTTTTAGTGGAGAAGGACCTCATGAATTCCATGTACAAATTTTTGACACCACTAATCACGTCCCTATCACCCCATCTGGGGGAGTGAATTCATCCTTTGCAAGTACTAGACAATCCTTGGTGAGGGTTCCTTCATTTGATGGATCCCATTTTCTATCCAACATTTGTTTTCTACATGTGATTCCTTCATTAGCAAGGCAATCAAAAACTTTGTTTGTTGATTTCCTGATGTGGGATGGAACGCTGACTTCTATCCTAGACATAATGGCTTGAAGACATTCCAATCCTCCTTTTAGGTGAAAACAATTGAATATTTTGATTATTGCAGAGCCCTCTTTCATTCTTTTAAGCATCATAATGATAACTTGTGAATATCCTTCTACCACTAATTTGGCATAAGATTCTCTTGTTGTGATGAGAAGTCCCATTTCTAAGACTTGTAATTATTTTGTGTTGTTGCTATCTATACCCAGGCCACCTGCAAAGATCCTTAATATATCACCCTTATCATTTCGAAATGCGCCTCCTAGACCTGTTGACCTCGGGTTTCCCTTTGGGGAACCATCAAAGTTTATCTTAATGAAGGCAATAGAATGGGGTTCCCCTTTATCTAGGGTGGTTCTTTGAGGTGCTTTCCATTTGGGTGTCTGAAGAGCGGTGTTGTCACTAAGATAAAATAGTTTTAAGATGGTTTCTTTCTATTCTAGACATTGTCCGTCCTATTTAGTCCATAGGGTGATCAATATTGTTTATCTTATGCATTGCTTAATCCTTTCCTAGAGCTTTCATGCATCCATGTATTCATTTTTTAAAGTTCAATGATTTCTTTCCTTCCATACCTCTCATAGAAGAAATATTGGAAAGAGTTTCCAAGCTCAATTCAAAATTTGACTAGTGTGGACAATAGATCTCCAATGCTCAATTGTTTCAGCTAAGCTTACTCTAGTACGGTTTGATTGCCTAAAATTGATGGTGCCTTTTTCCCATAGACTTGTTGGAAATTAGAAAGTGTTTAAGAGATGCTTAGTTGTTTCCCCTTCTTGATGACATAATGGATAGAGTGAAGGCCCATGGAACCCTCGCCGAATTAGATTATCCTAAGTTAAGATTTTATCTATTGCTAACAACGAAAAGAAAAAAATATTTTTGGCATGTTGACATTGTTCTGTGTGCGGGTTGTAAGACCCAAGGTTCGGTTTATCTATGACCAACAAAATCCACCCGACACTAGTCCTTTCAACATCACTTGCTTGCGTAGATAAAGTCTCACCCCTGGTATCTATGGGGACTGCAAGAACCAAGCTTCTGCAGTAGTAAGGGAATGGGAGGTGAACATTCGGTTCATTATTCCTTATTACATTGTGCGAATAAATATATTATGTTTAAATATTAACTTACTCATGAGTCAGATTCTCATACTTATTTTATTCCATATTATTGTATAGATTTGTTACTATCACAGTCATGAATCATTGCACCATACTTAATTATCATATGAAGATATTCTATGATGCACACAAATAGTATTCATAATCAAACAAAGAAAAATAAACAACCCAAGATTCTATAACATATCTTTATCATTGATTTATTCATTCTTCTCAACCTTCGACTGCTACATTCAAGGATTCTTGAACTCAATATCAATCAACAATTACCAGATTATAACATAACCTAATCTATCATAACCAAATTTCATCAGAATAGTATCTAGTTGAACCAACCCCTAATCTCCCAACCCATTACATATTTATACCAAAATCTAGGGCGAGAAACCTTAATATATTCATCCCAAAAATTTCCCATTACAATGCGTGGGAATCTCAGTTAACTAGCTATTTGACGCCTTTCTTATGCTTTTCAGCCTTCATGCTGCTTTACTGTTGTTCTTCTATTTCTATAATGTTGTGTTGTCATTCTCCTGTTATGATTTATTTCCTTGCTTTATTCTTAGAGCTTCACGCTGTCTTCCTTTTGCACACTTTCCTGCTGGATGCACCTCAGATATGCACTTTCTAACTTTCCTTCTTCTTCCACACACTTTTCATATACTTAGGATTTTTCCTCAAAAATTTATCAAAACTGCAATTTTTTTTTTCAGGACTGCCTGTCCAACAGGCCCCCAACACTCACATGTGGCTCGTCTTGAGCCACTCAGGCTTGTTTCTTGCTCTTCCATGCCAAAATTAAATTTTGAGAGGGAGCCTTTCCCCCTCTACCTCTTTGATGATTGTGACCTCTGTTGTTGTTATCTCCTCTGCTTCTTGCACTATCAAGTTTGTAAGTTTTTCCTCAGCTTCCATCACTTCTTTATTGAACCTACCCTGCACCATATCCAACTCTCCAATTACCCGCACTACCTCTTCATGTAGTGGTCCCAG
Organism: Picea sitchensis; assembly: GCA_010110895.2. NCBI lineage: Eukaryota > Viridiplantae > Streptophyta > Pinopsida > Pinales > Pinaceae > Picea > Picea sitchensis. Next base: position 30,565 of record SNQJ01S0042701.1, read on the forward strand.
TCTTTGTTGCAGGATCTTTTGTTGATCCGTCATTTTCTCCACTTCTACTTCTTCCCGGCGTTGAGCTAGAATGGTTGACATGCGCTCTACTGGTGGTAGTGTAGCTGCCTTTTTTGTTCCATGTTGTGATTTTCTTGTGCCTCTCTTATATTGGCCTCTATGACCTTCATCTCCAAGTCTTTGATCAACTCTATCCATACCTGCACGTTCTCCTCACACATTTTCACACATTCTCCCTTAATCTTATTGATGTTTGCAACTGTTGTGGTTGTTGTTCTATTTCTACCTTAATGCACCTATGGTGGTGATCATGGTATGATCCTTAGCTTTAAATATTCTATCTGTAATCAAAATCCCTTAATGACTTCACTGATCGGCTGCCCTTGTTCCTCCATATTCTCTTCGACTACTAGGGGAACTTCTAGAATTCCCTAATACAAATTTTAGAATGCTTATTGTGTCTTCTTCTCCATGCTCATGGCTTCATCCTTTTCCTTGAACGCGGTCCTAGACTTCTCCTCTTTTTCCTTATGATTATTTGCAATAAGATTTAGAGTGTCTTCCTTCTCCCTCTTGAAGGCCTCTTCTCTCCTAATGGTAGCCTAAGTCTGGACGACGACATCGGGGGTTGTGTTTTCCATGGAAAAATAATCGATTCTACCGGGAGAAATACTCCTATTAAACCTCCTCTTCAAATAATCATCTTCTTTGTCGATAATCTTTTGAGGTTTCTTGAGCTCGATACCATGCTCCTCTTCTCCTATGCCCCTTGGTAAATCCTTTAGGTTCATTTTCGGCATCGTATATGAAGCCAATTTCTGGGAAACTTTAATTTTAGTGGGATACTGATCCAGTTCCTTCTCATTTACTGTCATGAAGCATTCGTAACCCATGAACATGTTACCGAGTCTTTTGAAATCTGCGTAAAAATTTATGTTGGAAGTGATGTGAGCCTGTGCATCCAATAGGCTCTCAACGCATGACTATTTTCCCTAGCCAGCTCCGAAAATGGTTGTTCATTGGTAATGTCATGATCCACAAACTTGAGGCTAACAATATTTCCAATCATATCTCCTTCCCTACTCATCCCATGGGGTACCAATGGTACTGCTAGTAGATCTTTCCCCATTTGTCTTGGGTGAAAGGTTCCAAAATTGGCGCTATGTGCATTCTCTGGGATCTCTATCTTGGCACTGTTCTCTAGTTTTCTCGGGTCTGCTCTTATTTGCTCTGATTGGCATGCAAGAATGATTTATTCTTAACGATATTCTTATGTTTTTTTTTCATGCCGATCGTACCCGTCCTATCCTGTCTTAACTAACTTTTCCAATCCACTATCATGGTTGATGAGTTGTTCCATAATTTCATCTTGATTACAAAATCGATTGTGTGATTTATCCCTCGTACAACCGATCTGTCGGGATTTCCGACGAATTTTCCCATTTAATAATTATAAAATGCTTTTATGATCTATCACTCGCGCTGTTTAACCGTCATTTCCATGATTTAATGATTTTAACGGTCTGGTCATTGCCAAAATGCACATTGGTTTATTGTTGTTTTATCTGTATGCATCACAGTCTGTCTCATCTGTGTCTCATATCCTAGTCTTGGCGCAACTCTGCACACGTTCTGCACACGTTCTTATGCCTTGGTACTTTTCCCTATATCTACTTTTATTTATTTTTCCTTAATTTTCTTTCCTACTATGATACAACTACTATAATACATGTGTTCCGATGGAACCCAAATTACTGCACAACCTATTGACCGTCTTTATAGAGTTTCATCCAACTTCCATTCACCATTCCTTCCAAGACTTCTCCATTCAAGGTTTCCAACTGTGTAGCACCTGTCTCAATTATTTGTTGAATCACATAAATTCCTAACTAGTGCATTCAAAAATTCCCTGGATGCTGCCTATACTTGCTGTCATAGAGTAGTACCAAATATCTGACTTGAATCTTCTTCTGTTTAATGTGTCGATCATACCAGGCCTTCTCTCTGGATTTCTGAACCTGCTGATGGAATCCTGTGACAAATCGATCCTCTTCAAGATGTACTAATTGTTCCAACCTCTCCTTTATTGCGCCATTATCTGATAGCTCTGTGATTGATGCAATTCATAGGTTAGGCATAATAAACTCCATTGGCATTACTTCTTCTTTCCCATAGACGAACCTAAAAGGTGTCTATCTCATCAAATTCTTACTTGTAGTCTTGTAAGCCTATAATAATGCAAAAACTCTTAAGTCCCAATATCTCTCCCTACATTGAAAATATTTGTCAAGGTATTCTCCAAGATTTTATTAAAATACTCCATGGTTCCATTGTCATGAGGGTGATATGGGGTTCTCTTTTGATGATGAATCTGGAAATCCTCAGTCAATGCTGCAATTTTTTTGTTTAGAAAGTGCGTCCCTTGATCACTGAGTAATATGCATGGAAATCCAAACCTTGTGACAAGATTTTTGAATAGAAACTGCGCAACATTTTCCACAGTACAATCTGTAACTAGGGTTGCTTCTACCCATCTTGTCAAATACTCTGTCACAGTAATGATGTACTTTTCCCTTGATATTCTTGCTAGTGAGTTGATTGGCCCCACAAAGTCTATGGCCAATTTCTCAAATGCTTGCAATGTAACTATTGGATCCAAAGGCATTTCTTCCCTCCTAGATGGATTTCCCACTCTTTGGAATACATCGCATGACTGACATTATTCCTTCACATCCTTGTGCACTGTAGGCCACCAAATCCTAGTGAAACAAATCTGTTGTGCAATTTCTCTCCCTATGTAATGTCCTCCGAAAATTACATCATGTGATTATTCAAGTATAACCAGCCTTTCTTGCTCCAACACACAACATCTCAGTATTCCATCTACACCCATCTTGTATAAATTCCCTGCAATCAACTGATAATATGCTTCTTTCACTACTAGTTGTTTATTCTATGCTACATTCATCTCGGACGAAGCCATGTGTGTGTTTAGAAACTGTACAATGTCTGAGAAATAATCATCCACCATCCTTACTGCAAATAATTGCGCATCTGGGAAGTTGTCATCTAAATTTCCCACATTTTCCCATGACAATATGCACGATAGATGATCTTGTCTTGCATTCATCTTCCCTGGTTTCATTATGACTTCAAAATAATATTCCTGAAATAATAAGAGCCACCTACATATTCTCCCTCCAACACTGGCTCATTGAATAAGTATTTTAATGCATAATGGTCTATATACATCTTAAAGTTAGACACCAATAGATAATGTATGAATTTTTGTATTGCATAAACCATCACCAATCCTTCCCGTTCGATGGTTGTATAGTTCTTCTCCATTATAGACATATTCCTGCTTGAAAAATAAATTGGGTGATCTATGTCTCCTTCCCCTGGATGGGATAATACTGCACCCAATGCTATGGATGAAACATCCACGTGTACATGAAACTCCTTGTTCCAATCTGGAAAAATAAAAATCGACGCGGTCACCAACTTCTATTTCAGGGTGTTCAACCCCTTATGACAGTCTTCATTCCATTGAAACTTCACTTCCTTATTTAGTAAATTTTTCATTGTTGTTGTGATCTATGCATATCCCTTGATAAATTTCCTATAATAACTTGTATGCTCCAATGTCACCCTCAACTGTCTAAATGATGTAGGTGGTTCTAAATCCAAAATGACTTTGATCTTGGCTGTATATACCAATAGGCTCTGTTTTCACACTACATGTCCCATCAAAATTCCAAATAGTGCACAAAAAATACATTTCTTCAAGTTCAGCGAAATTTGACACTACCTTCACCGATCCAACATAAGTCTAAGAACTTCTATATGATCCTTCAGTAGACTAAACATTTTCTACTCATCCAAGTAGACTTCTAGGAAATTATGGATGAACTCCGATCCAACATAACCATGTACTGATAACTTCCCCATTCCGTTGTTGTTGTCACAGGGGTAGAATGAGGGTTCAACGCTTCAACAATGCACCAACAAAACCCTAACTACCGACCCTTTCGGAAACACCTGTGAAGCATATGCAGTCTCACCCGAGGTAGAGGCAGGGGGGGTTACATGACTCATGTTTCTGTAACCAAGATGGGACACAGATCTATGATTATAACACTTCGCAGAGTACTTAGGAACAACACACATTAATTCATTATCTTTATTCACATCGCAGATCAAACCCTAATTACAGATCAACGCAGTAACAGTAACAAAATATACATCACACTTAGCATCAAAAGTTATATCTAACACATTCAACATAAACAAAACACTAACCAATCTTTGATTCCCTCTCCATGTGTAGCCCACCATCTAGATAGAGTTTCTTTTAATACCAAATCCAGTTCTAAAAAAGTTTGTTTTTCGGTTACCTGCAACTCAAATGATTTTACAAACATACTTATATCAGTCAATCCATGATATATAGGAATATTACATAGCTCTGTTCCAATCCAGCGCAAGGATCGAGTGATGCGTGCACATTGTCTAGTTGACACTTTGTGCATTCTCTGTTTCCAATGCTTTAGAACTTCTTCAAAATATATCACACATGAACTGAAACTTTGCATACTCAACGCACAATTTGCTGTCGGGTTGACATAATCCTCCATCCACACAGTCATGTTATATAAATTTTGAATGTCATTCCCTCTTGTTGGTTCTATGTATCTCTTTCCTTTTGATGGGTTCAGGGGTGTAGTGAATTTCAAATCTCCAACTTCAAATATCATCTCCCTCATCTTCAATTTGATGATCGCTTGGTTATCAAAAGCCCATTCTAGTCTCATTAGTGTTGGGACTAGAATCTCAATAACTTCAAAGTCTTCCACGTTTCATACCCTATCTATGTTCACATGTACTCTTGTCAATTGACCAATCAAAACTATATTTTGTTGATTCCCTAGACTTAGCTAAACAAGAGACCATGCCAATTTGTGTTTCCCATCAACTCCCATGTTTTCTTAGGTAACACATTCATGTTAGAACTTAAGTCCAAAATAATATTATTCACATCATACCGTTAAGAACCAAACATCAACATAGCATAGAAAAACCTCAGGAAAAGTACTCAACGCCTTGAAAAAGAGATAATTTCAAATAATAAGCCTCTTCGAGGGGGAAACCTCCTTTTACCCCACTTAAATGTTCAAGTACAAGATGATTCAAAATGAAAATGTCTCCT
>SNQJ01S0042701.1:37070-84330 GCA_010110895.2 Picea sitchensis
TTGTAGTTCATTTATGTCCCTACACATTTCTTCACCTTCATCAAGAGTCCAATTAGGATTTTCTAGAGGCTTATTTTGTGTAGAAGGTCCCTTTTTTGGTGGCATGTTGGCCAAGTATCACTTTTGAATCTTGATTTTGAGGCGGTTCTGCTAGACAATATTTATTTTGTTCTATCTCCCATGTTTCGGCCCTTCTGGGTATGAAACTTTATTTTAGGTAGTTCTCTGATATTTATTCTCTGTAATGCCACAGGTCTGATCAAAATTGGATGTGCCAAGTGGAATTTACGGTAACTTCCTCACAACTTGCCGATTTTTGGCCTTTCCAGGAGATATAACTTGTATAGCATGACCCGCACAAAATAATTGATATCAAATTCTAAAACTCGCACCCAAAATACTACAGACTGTCCACGATCCAATGAAACCAGTCCCACTCAATTTGGATACTCTAGAAAGAAGTTATGATTTTTTTACCTGGAACACCTTCTTGAGACTAGTCAATAGGACTAGTCAGATACCCTATCTTACACAAGGTGTATCTACAAATTTATGATGAACCAGAAGATAAACTATTTACCATAGATACCTTACTAATTTCTGTAAATGGCCTCCAGAGTTCAGGGTCTGAAACGTTATAGAAAATGTTTTATAGTGAAAATTCCGCAATGATTCATTTCAGGATGATTCCAGAACCCTATATTGTACAGGTTGTATCTCAAAAAGTATAAGGCCTCAGGAGCTGAATTTTGAACCCAATGTATCTTGATCCATATAATAAATATAATCCAAGCCGTTCCTTCTGAAACATTGTAGAAAAAAAGTTATAGCGAAAATTCCACGGTGTCTCATATGTAGCAGCGAAACCCCAAGACCTTGAGCTCTGATTCCATATGTTAAGAACCAAACATCAACATAGCATAGAAAAACCTCAGGAAAACTACTCAACGCCTTGAAAAAGAGATAATTTCAGATAATAAGCCTCTTCAAGGGGGAAACCTCCTTTTACCCCAATTAAATGTTCAAGTACAAGATGATTCAAAATGAAAATGTCTCCTTGGTATATATAGGAGACTAGGAGGTATAATTACAACTAATGGCCTAAAGCCGACATAAATAAAATAACATTACTAAGATAATATGCCCCAATTAAGGGGTAATGAGCCAATATTAGGGCTTAACACATACTCTCTTATCTTCACACTGAATCTTAATTATTCATTGATTCGCTTCCTACGTAGTACATGATTTACCATCCTTCGTGTGACCAAAGTTTCCCTTCCTCTTGTGTTGTAATCAATCATGTTGTATAATGTACTCAATGTAGTTTCATCTTTTATTAACTCTACACAATTCCTCAAGAATTTTGTTAGCGTACTTACCTTCCCTGTTGGCTTCTCTGGAATTGCACAATATTCTTCATGAGGTTCCATTGATGTTGCTGCTTCCCAATCTGCTCTAATTACTTCTTTCCTTGTCCTATGATATGTCTCCTTTTCTTGTTGAGGATCAAAATCTGGCATAGGCCCTGTTGATTTTCTTACCCATTGTTCAATATTCTTTCCTTCATCTATCCTATCAGTCCATGTTCTAGCTCCTTCGTGCATAATAACAACTACTCTGGGTCCTTCATTGTGTCTTTTGGATGATATCAACTGCACATTCTAATTCGGATTCGAGTTCTAGTTTCCTATGGCCTACCACTTTGCAACTAGTTGGTGATAGTCTTATGTCAAGTGATCCAATGCTATGGAATATGTGCATGTCGTACATGGATTCTGGCAGTCGCGGGCCAAGTGTTCAAGTTGATTATGGTTGTAACATATAATCAATCCTCTTCCTCCTCTTCCAAAATTCCCTCTACGTCAGCCTCGGCCAAAGTTTCCTCTGTTCCCTTGAGTGAAACTTCTTTGATTGTTTTATTTTGGACCCCCTGCTTTTGCTGTAGTATTTTCTTCCTATATCATGTACATATCAGACGTGTTCTCCCTCATTAAGTCAAACGTGCGATAATCCTTCTCCTTGTGTCCTATAGATTTGCAAAAATTGATTTTTTTTTTCTTTGATGTACTCTGGTACTTTTGATCCATATTTTATGAACATAACGAAATGAATAGAGATTATTATCAAAATATTATTAACACAGAATAACAGATATACAATAAATTGGTTTCTATTCAATAAGGAAATAAGCTGAAACTTTAAAATGCAGCGGAAAAAAATATTGCTAGAATGGTGGTGACTTATCTCTGAGAAGAGATGTGACGGCTTCGGTCATTTTCCAAAAGATCCTTACAATGAGGCTCTCAAGGAATTTTTACAATAAACAGGAATGTCAAAAACCCTAGACATCCAAAAACCTAACGCTAGGAGATGAAATGCCAAAAGTCACGTGGGCCCCGTTTGGGTAAGTTAGTACATCAACTTCCTGGGGTGAGCCACTTTCCTTGGTGCAAGAGTTGCCCTACTTTGACAACTCGATAAATCCAAATCCTTTGTTGGTGAGTGCCCTTGATCTATTTTTCCACAATCTGATCACTGGATTCCTATTGTATGCAGTCGGGGTTGAGCTATGTTGGTGTTAGTTTTTCTGAGTGGGCGAATCTTTCGATGGGGTATGGTAAGGCATTATTTCTACAAATGCAACCAAAATTTGTCGCCCACCTGAAACTTATGTGGCACCCTATGTTGATCATGTTGCTACTTGTACTTGTCATTGGAATTCTTTAGGATATCCTGACCTTGTTGACGGATGTGCTGGATCCACTCAATGAACCGAGTGGATTTGTCAGCTTCAGTTGGAGCAGGAGATGAGTGAGATGAGGTGACCATAAGGGGTAGTGCAACATCTATGGGACCCAATGGTTGGAATCCAAACCCCAACTGAAATGGGTTGTGTCCAGTTGAGATATGCAAGGCTCGATTGTAGCTATGTTGGACATAGGGAAGACTCTCATCCCATTTGGGACGGTTCTTGGAATTATACATGTGCAGGATATGCATGATCATTCGATTTATGACCTAGGTTTGGCCATATGTATGGGGGTGGATGTTTGTGTATTTGTTGAGATTGGTGTCCAACAGTGACTGGAGGATCGACCAGAAGGTGCAAAGAAATCGACTATCCCGATCTGAGACAATGGTTTGTGGGATTCCAAAATGTACCCAGACTCGTTCAAAGAAGAGCTTGGCATTGGCCTCTGCTGTGATGCTCTTCTTGCAGGAAACCATAATCACCATCTTAGAAAAGTGATCCACAACCGAAAAAACACAGTCATTTCCCTGCTTGGTGGATGAGAGGCCTGACATGTAGTCCATTGAAATGGATTCCCATGGCCTGTCAGGAGTAGGAAGAGGGGTGTGCATGCACTATTTCTTAGTGGTCGGTTTGGCAATCACACAGGTAGTGTAAGACCTGATATACTTGCTGATCTCCTGTAAAAGTTTTGGCGAGTAGAAATTTTGTTGCAGCATTGACACTATCTTTTCGAAGCCGAGGTGTCCTTCCACCCGACTGTAGTGGGCTTCCTAGATCAGCTTCGCTCGCTCACTTGATGGAACACATATATGGCCCAGATGTCACAACATCCCGTCCTGAAGATGAAAATTAGCGAAAAATGTGTTTGCGCCCAACCTTTGGTAGGTGGTGGCAAAGTTTGAGTCTATCTCATAGATTTGGGCCCATCTAGAGGTCTCATGGCCACAAGAGTCTAGAACTGTGGTGAATGTCGCGACTGTTGGTTTGTTGAGGCAATCAACGACACGTTTGGTGCTTCCCATTTTATACTTGAAGTTGAGGTGGATTTGTTCCAATTATATGGACCACTTCTGATGGTGATCATTCTAAATTTTTCCTTGTGTCTGCATGAACTGTAGTGGCTTATGATCAGTGTGGATGACTGTCTCCTTCCCAAGAATGTAATGTCTCCACTGGCGACAAGATTTCACAATGGAGTACATTTCTTTGTCGTAAGTAGGGTACTTACATACAACATATGATAGTGTCTCACTATGATAGGCCACAGGGTGGACATGCTGAGTGAGAATGATACCCACAACATAGTCTGAAGCATCTGTCTCGATCTCAAAGGGATACGGTAGGTCCGATAATGAAAGTACTGGGGCTTAACACAAGAACTACTTCAAATCATCGAATGCTTGTTGTTGGGACTGACCCCATTGTTGTTGGGACCGACCCCACACAAATTTTTCCTTACCACCACACCTGGTTACTTGGATGAGGGCCCATGCAATATGGGAGAATCCCAACATGAACTTGCAGTAGAAATTGGCAAGGCCCAAGAAGCTTTGAAGCTTAGTGAGTGTGGTTGGGGATAACTAGTCACATATGAATTGGATTTTGGATGGATCCACAAGTACGCCATGCTGATCAATGATGTAGCCTAGGTAATGAACCCTGCCCATGCCGAAGGATAATTTTTCCAAGTTGGTGTAGATATGGTGCTGCCACAGGGTGTGCAAAACTTGTTGAATATGTTGCAAGTGTTCTACCCAAGTATTGCTATAAATGAGGATGCCATCCATATACACCACTACAAAAGTATTGGTGAATGGTCACAGGATATCATCCATCATCCTCATGAAAGTGGTTGGAGCATTTTTCAAACCAAAGGGGATGACCAACCATTCAAAAAGACCTTCATTTGACTTGAATGAGGTCTTCCATACATCTGTCTATTCTATCGGGACCTGGTGGTAGCTAGACTTCAGATCAATATTACTGAAGTATTTGGCCCCCATGAGTTTATCAAGGAGGTCGTTGATTCAAGGAATCAAGTACCGGTTTCCGAATCTGATTTTATTCAGAGCCCAGTAATCAATGTAGAGTCGCTAGGTTCCATATTTTTTCTGTACCAACATGATTGGGCTCCCGCAAGGTGATGAGATGGGACAGATGTGCCCCTTGTGGAGCAGTTCTTGGATATGTTTCTTGATCTGCTCATTCTCTAATAGAGAGTAGCGGTAGATTGGCCCATTGGGAAGCGATGTGTCGAGGGTCAGATCAATGGGGTGATTGATTTGATAGTGTAGAGGTACCCCAGTAGGTGAGGAGAAGATATTTGGGTATGATTCCATGACCTTATCCACTTGATTCTTTTGTGTGGAGAGGTCGGCCGCGGAGACCCTAGATGTGGCTGCGATCTTTCACTCATTTTGAGAGAGAATCATGACGAAGAAAAACTTCCCCTTCTAATAGATGACCTTCCTGCATTGCTTGTGAGAGAGCAAGGAAATAACACTAGGTGGGACTGCCTTTGGTATCCTGTACAATTTATTGTTCAAAGTAATAATAACATTGTGAGGCCTAGAATCATATACAACATGGAATTTCCATAAATATGGTTGGCCCAAAAGAACATTATAGACTTTGAGAGGGGCAACATCACACAATACCTCATCTTTTAAGGGCTTGATGCCGTATGACAAGAGATATTGTTGGCTAATATGGATGTCGCTTCCTTGGCGGAGCCATCTGATGGTGTAGGGATGCAGGTGCAGTGTTATCAACATGGCAAGTTGGTTGACAACCTCTACTGAGATGAGGTTCTTTTGGATACCACTATCAACGATGAAGTGAAACAGGGTACCCTTCACCCACATTTGTGAATGAAAAAGGTGCTTGCCTTCCTCTGTCTTGTCTAGTTAACCGAGATGGAGCTTGGTGGTATCAATGGTAGCACTAGGTTATGCATAAATGATCGGTCTCCCCCTTTCTGGTTCTGACTCAGACTTGGAACCCACATCTGATTCAGAGGCTTTCACCTCAGCCACTAGAAACTGCTTTGAGCGATAATAAGTAGTGTTATTCCATGGGCTCTTATGGAAGTCACACCACTTCCTGATATCTTTCTTTGTCTTTCCGGTGTCCTTCTTTGCCTGGGGCCTAGACTAGTTGTCCCGAGGCATTCCGTATTTTCTTTGTCCTTTGTTCTATGGGTTGGGGCTTCCCTTTCCTGACTTTTCCTGTGCGGGGTTCCCAAACCCAAATTGTCGTGTCTTTTGTTTGAGATTCTACTCGATTTTGATGGCATATCGATAGGCTGCGCCCAAGGATGAGAAGTCTAGAAAATCCATTTCGGCCTGGATGTATCTATGCAGATCGTCATGATACTTAAGCACTAGATGTTGCTTAGAATATTTGATACCCAAATTGGTTCTTAAGGTATGGAAGAAATTTGTGAACTTGGGCATTGCTTGGTCTCTTTCCTGCCACAGTGTGGTCCATTTTGTATACATGTCATCATAACTTCCAATAGGGTAGTATTGTTCCTTAATAACATCCCTTAAGGACTCCCAGGTGACCATGCCTGTAAATAATGAGGGTTCCTCTGTTTCCTTCTGCTCACAGAAAGTTTCGCACCAATATTTGACATGGGGAATGGATTTGAGGAGCGCACAAGTAATATTTTATCTATTCAAGAAGTTATGGATAGAGAAATACCCTTCTAGTAGGTTCAACCATTTGTCTACAACATATAGTTCTATTTGACCTTCAAATATAGGAACATCAAACTTTATTTGTACCTTGAAGGGGGTGACACCTCCATTTGAGGAAGATGCGTCGCATGTTGGTAGCCACCGAAGGATTTGCGAAAAACTATCCATCATCTCATTCCTTTGTTGCATGAGGGATTCCTTGAGAAACATTTTGAAGGGATCTCCTGTCCTGTCGTATTTCTTGTCTCCCACCATGAGAGGTCATTTGGGCATGCAAGAGATTTTCTACTCAAGAGAAATAAGCTTGAGACCCAATTATTTGTACCATGACCACATTGGGGACATGCATTAAGAATGACAAGGAGTAGACCGCTCTGATACCACTGATCTGGATTTTATGAGAAGAAAGAAATGAATATAGATTATTATCAAAATATGCTTAACACATAATAACAGATATACAGTAAAACTGGTTTCTAGTCAATAAGGAAATAAGATGAAACTATAAATGAAGTGGAAAACAAGATTTCTAGAATGGTGGCGGCTTATCTATGAGAAGAGATGTGAGGGTTTCACTCATTCTCCAAAATATCCTTACAATGAGTCCCTCAAGGCCTTTTTACAATAAATAGGATTTTCAAAAACCCTATACATCCAAAAACCTAACCCTAGGCATTGCTTGGTCTCTTTCCTACCACAGTATGGTCCATTTTGTATACAGGTCATCATAACTTCCAACAGGGTAGTATTGTTCCTTAATAGCATCCCTGAAGGACTCCTAGGTTACCACGCCTATAAATAATGAGGGTTCCTCTCTTTCCTTCTACTCACAAAAAGTTTCACACCAATATTTGACATGGGGAATGGCTTTGAGGAGCACACAAGTAATATTATCTCTATTCGAGAAGTTATGGACAGAGAAATACCCTTCTAGTAGATTCAACCATTTGTCTACAACATCTAGTTCTATCTGACCTTAAAATATAATAATATTGAATTTTATTTGTACCTTGAAGTGGGCGACGCCTTCGTTTAAGGAAGATGTGTCGCCTGTTGGTAGCCACCGAAGGATTTGCGCACAACTATCCATCATCTTGTTCCTCTATTGGATGAGGGATTACTCGAGAAAATTTTTGAAGGGATCTCCTGTCCCTTTGTCTTTCTTTTCTCCCACCATGAGAGGTCGCTTGGGCGTGTGAGAGATTTTGTACTCAAGAGAAACAAGCTCGAGACCCAATTATTTGTACCCTGACCATGTTGGGGACATGCATTGAGAACGACAAGGAGAAGACTGCTCTGATACCATTGATCTGGATTTTATGAGAAGAAATAAATCAATACATATTATTATCAAAAGATTCTTAACACAAAATAATAGATATACAGTAAAACTGGTTTCTATTCAATAAGGAAATAAGCTAAAACTATAAAATGTAGTGGAAAACAAGCTTGCTAGAGTGGTGGAGGCTTATCTTTGAGAAGAGATGTGAGGGTTGTGATTATCCTCTAGAAGATCCTTACAATGATTCTCTCAAGGCCCTTTTACAATAAATAGAAATTTCAAAAACCCTAGACATCCAAAAACCTAACCCTAGGAGATGAAGCACCAAAATTCATGTGGGCCTTGTTTGGGTAATTTAGTACATCAACTTCCCGGGGTCATAATTTTTTCATATGATCTCTGTTTTAGGCGCACGATAGCCCATTGGAAATGTCTATACGAGGAATACACATTTTTCTTGTGGCAAGCCCTACACATTTTGATTGTGGTGAGCCATAAAAATGTTGTTTAGGGCCTCAAAACGGCCCCGGAAGTCAGGGACTCGAAAACTAGGAAAATATTGTCGAACTGGAAAACTGCCAAAATGAGCCAGTTGGAATAGGTGGGAGGTCACCGAAATCCATCAGGATAAAATTTTGTAGTAGTGGACACTCAGTTGGGTGATGGCCCCATTTTTTACATATCTCGCAGTATCATCATCCCGACAATGGATTCGGTGGTCTTGTCATGAAATATTGCACGAACGTTGGACATTCATCCTTGTGATGGCCTTCAGTACTACATTTTGTACACTAGACTTTCTCATGTTTCTCTTTTCCCTTTTTTAATTCTTCTAGTTGAATTTTCAATGCAACCAACTGCGGCTGAAACTGCGCCATTCCTCCACTGTCTCCTACCATAGATGACTCTAGTTTAATCACAATCTCTAGTGCCTCGGGTTGCGACACAACCTTCTTCTTGATCAATGGCCTATGGATGTGTGGTGGGATCCCTGCAATAAACCATTCTTTGTGTTGTTGATATGGTATCTAGAAAGTTAACCTACCCATCACATCCTTAAATCTCTGGTCGTAATCCCATACCAACTATGTTTGTACTTGTTTGATCTCCTTCAATTCTATGATGTACTGTGACTCCAACTTTGACTTCTTGAACTCCTTCAAAAATGATTCCTTAATCTTTGCCAAAGTCATGGCCTATCCTATAAGCGTGGTTCTTTTCACCTTCATATACCATACTAACACACGACCTCTAAATGTTGGACCGCTAACTACTCAATCTTCATAATTTCATCATGTACGTTCTTTGCAGTCCAGATCGTCTCGCACACGAAAAAGTTTTTTTCTGGGTCCCCTCATCCAATTCCTTGGAAATCAGACAACCTAAGAGTATTATCCACCCTATCCATGTTGTTTGATGTAGTCCCTCCTCTTGGTGATGTTGGTTGACTCCGTTTCTGACTCTGCGCACTACTTCCACTATTTTGACTACTATTACTTGGTCCTTCTTGGCTAACTATAATTTCTTTGAAAATTATTCAAACGTTACTTCTGATTGTGGTGACACACATAGAGTCATGGATTCAATGCAAGATCCTATATGAGTAGGACTTGTTCGTTCTTCTATTATTTTAATGGATTGGAACTACTCTTCTTCTCCCCCTAGGTATGGTACCTCAAATATTTGAACTAGTGAGCAAGGTTCTCTCCCCTCTAGTTCACCGCACGACTCTCTTCTCTCAGCCTCATTCTTTTTCCTCTTGTACCTCCTCCCTCTACACAACTCTCCAAACTCATATCCTTCCTCTGGTCTATCTTCTTCTTTCATCTCCCTGCCTCTTTCATTGCTTCCTTCCTTCTCTCAGATGATCCTCCTATCGTCCCCATGTTACCCTATGTGTGTGTACCTCTTAGCAGTCGGATTTCATTACCATCACATGATTTTCACAAAATATCATCTTTATCCACATATTCAATGATTTCAAGAACCTCCTACGCAGACCTTTGACAAATTCCCTTTCTGCGACACTGTATGATTGAATGCAATCTACTACAAACTCTATAACATAACCACCTAGTACACTATCCAACCAAAAATCAATTGCTCGAGTAGTTGGGTTACTCAAATAATTCAATTGTCTTACCAATTGGGGAGTCTAATTCATTGGCGCTAAACCTTCCAGTTTTCTCCACTAATCTTTCTATCCACTCTGCCATAATAAATGGAAATTTGCCAAAGAAAATTTCATGCAAATTTGTGAACACATACCTTTGCATCCATTTATTGTCACTCATATGAGGGTTTATTTTCTCTTGTTGTGAAAATTCCCGTTCCTTCCTTTCCAACCATTCTGACGTATCCTTCTTATTCGGCCTCCAAAACATCCCCTTAATCACAAAGTCTTGGTCTCGACAACATAACTGTTTGTTGGCACTGTTATGTGCGCAGGTTGTAATACCCAAGGTTTGGTTTATCTACGACCAACAAAACCCACCTAAGACTGGCCCTTTCGATATCACCTTCTTGTGCACATGAAGTTTTGCCCGAGGTATATATGGGGACTGGAAGAACCAGGCTTTTGTAGTAATAAGGGAATGGGAGGAAAACATTTGGTTTGTTCTTCCTTATTACGTTGTGCAAATAACTCTGTTATGTTTAGTTATAAAATTACTCATGATTCAGATTCCTGTACTTATCATATTCTAGATTACTGTATAGATTTTTTACTGTTACATTCATGAATCATTGCACCATACTTAACTATCATATGAAGCTATTCTATGATGCATGGAAATAGTATTCATATTCAAACATAGAAAAACAGACAACCCAAATTCTGTAACATATCTTTATCATACCTTTATTTATTCTTCTCAACCTTAAAATGCTACATTCAAGGACTCTGGAACTCAGTATCAATCAACAATTACCAAATTATAACATAACCTAATCTATCATAACCAAACTTCATCAGAATAATATCTAGTTGAACCAACCCCTAATCTCTCAACCCGTATTTATACCAAAATCTAGGGCTAGAAACCCTAATCTATTCATCCCAAAAATATCCCATTACAATGCATGGCCAACTCAATTAACCAGTTATTCGACACCTTTCTTCTGCTTTTCAACCTTCATGCTGCTTTTATGTTGTTATTCTATTTCTGGAATGTGAGGTTGTCATTCTCCTGTTATGCTTTATTTCCTTGCTTTATTCTTTGAGATTTATTCTTCAAGCTTTATTCTTCAAGTTGCGTGTTGTCTTCCTTTTGTGCACTTTCCTATTGGGTGCAAATCAAATGTGCACTTTCTAGATTTCCTTCTTCCTCGATGCAATTTTCATATACTTAGTATTTTTCCTCAAAAATTTATCAAAATTGCAAAAATTGTTTTCAAGACTTTTTGTCCAACATGGCCATAAATTTTGTTTCCAAAATTTTACCCATATATCTTGATAAGGTTTCTTTAGTTGTCTTATTTTTAGGATGTAGGATTCTTTGATATTGAAGTATACCCAAATAATCTTTTCCTTCCCTTCATGAACCTTTATCTTCCTTTCCGATAGTTCCCGCTAGAAGCTTTCCCATTCAAATTTAGGTGGGAGTGGGGGAGGGCAATGATCTTTGGGCATCCATGTTCTCCATTGGTCATCTATGTTCAGGGGGGTCTAGTATGGTTCCAACTGTTTTTTTTTATGATTTAACATGGTTTCCATTACTAGGTGTAAGTCTTCTTGTGCTCACCATGCTAGTAGTTTCTACCATGGATCATCCCAAAATATGGCATTTTTCCCATTTCAGACTTACCAAAATAAATGTTTCTAGATAATATTCTTGTTGTCCCAGGAAAATTTCCAGATCATGAAAATTCGCTAGATATTGTTCTTATTGTTTCCATCCATGTGTATTAAGTCCCGGTTATCAATGTAACATCCTCGTTTTCAAACCCCAAACTAGCGATGTATATTGTAAATTTAATGTAAGGCCCAGAGCCAAAGCGATGTAATATGTATATGATGTAAATTGCATATAATGAATAAAATGCATCACCGACTGTAGATGGAAACATACAGATATTTGGGGACTAAGTATCCACAAGAGAGGGAAGGGGTCTAAGGGGGAGAATTTACCCATGTATATTAAACCCAAACCATTTCTTTCTAAATTATCCTTACCATGAACTTGTGGAGTGTTCTAGAGTCCAATCACTAAATTCATGTAACAGGGTTTGTGTGAGAGTCACTTCCCATAGTTATTGAGAGAACGAGGGATGAGTACAATCATCTTGGGGAAGAGTGGAATTCAAACAATCAAGAGAAAGAATGGAAAATTTGTATGGGTAAGAGACCATAATTGCACATTTACGTTTTTGGCATAGAGAGCAATTTTTACATGGATTTGTTTAGCCAACAATGGAGTTTTGAGTGTTTAAGATTGAAGGTAGCTATTGTGCGCAAGTTTGGTAGTTGGCTGGAGATAAAAATTCATGGAGAAAGAGGATTTGTGCCTGGGAGTAGCGTGTTGTTCGAAATTCACAAAGGAAGCATGTGTTTTGCTGCTGGGCGAATTGATGTTTGCAACTATAGAATTCCTAAGGTCCCACCAAGTAGATTTCCTTTCCAACTTATGATGGAATCCTTAGAGGGGATTGGAAAGGGTTGAGGGATAGTGAGTAGTGAAGGGGGATTCTATATATTGGGTTGTGCAGGTTGAGGGGAAGAGAGATGGTGGACTGGAATTAGCTATAAGTTTGACTCTTGAGAGGGGAACATTAGCTAGCCTTAGGGACCACCGTTTCTTGTGGATTCATAGCCCCATATAAGGGGTGACTTGTTGTTGAGAACTGGTACAAAAGGACTATGGTTGGGAGGAATTTTGTCCCTATGGAATGGGTTGCAAACTTTCTTAAGATAAGATTTCTTATTTTTTGTGTTCATTTATGTCAAATGGTGATATAGTTGTTGTGAAATTTAATCTAGGTTATTTTGGTTAAATGCTACTTGTTATGAGCAGAATGATCCATTGAAATATCTTTTTATGTCATTGAATGTTGATGTCTGTTTTTTAGTTATTTCTATGCACAATGAAAGTAGTTTCATTTTTCTTTTTAAGTAGCATAAACACTTGCATGAGCTTGAATTTCATGCTGTGTTTTATATCCGCAATTAGAATTGGTATCATAAATTTTGTTTGGGTCGTTTTAGCAAGTGATGTGGCCCAAATGGGGGTTGGGTACGTTATAGAGTGGTATAAGAGCTACTGGTTCAACACTGGACCCATATGGGTAAGGAAGTAGTGTGAATTTGGGAAAATTCATTGTTACATACTTTGTTATGAGCGAATTTGGGAAAAAACAATGAACTACTATAGAGAAAATCCCCAAATTTGTGGGAAAATTTGATATTTAGTTGCCTAAAAAATGTATGAGATGTTTAATGGAATGAATTGACCGGATTACCAAGTTAAATTTGACCTGCAAGGTTGAAATTCATGTTTTCATGGAGGTTGATGGAGTTGGGAGAGTTCAGTGAATTGACGGTCGAGATTGCACTTGATCTTGAGATCAATGACCTAGGTTCATTGTGATAAATTTATATTTTTTATAAGTTTGGGAAGGTTTCCAAATCGACAACCGAGATTCAATTTTGGTAGTTGGGAAAAGGAGACAGATCAAGGATCTAGATTTATTTTCGACCGTTGGGAGATTGGAATAGAATTGATGAACGTGATCATTCTGAACGAAAGATCAATGAACCCAATTCATCGAGGAATTTGGACAAAGTTTATAAGTGTCGAAGTTTACCAAAACATTAGTGGATGACCAATGGTTGGGATCAATGGAATTTGGGAAAGGTTTCATACGTCCAAAGGGGATCATCGATCGTTGATGGCCGATGATCGAGGATCAATAGAAGTTGGCGAGGGTGTTCATTCGTTCGAGAGAAATGTTCAATTGTTGATCGTCGATGATCGGGCATCAACATATTTAGCAGAGTGTTTTATGTCTTTCAAGAGAATTTGTCGATTGTCTATGTAGGAAAAGAAGACGATGATGTGTCATTCCATGTCATCATCCACGTGTCATGCCATGTCAAGAAATTTGATGCTTTAGGATGACATGTCATTCCATGTTAGCATCTATGTGTCATGCCACATCATCATAGTTTCCACATCGGACCAGAGATGGATGATGGTCAATGGTCGGGCTTTAAGGAAATTGTAACTAAGATTTGTCATCAAAATAATTTTCCAATGGTTGGGGATAGGAAATATTCGTGGGATACTTTTGGATTGTGAAGAGAAACAATGGTCAATGGTCGATGATCAGGCGTCGGGGAGATTAGTGGGAAAGTTTGGTGTACAATAAGAAATATTCGATCGTCGATGGAGAGCGGATCAACGATACATATTTATTTTGATTTAATATCAATGGATCAAATTAAAGGATCGTTAAAACACTAAAAATAGTCAAATTTCTATGAATTGTTTGGGTTTTTGAAGGTCATTAACTTGCGGGGCGATTTTGAGGCCCTAAACGACAATTTTAGGCAATCAAAACATAGAAGATTCATAGAACTCATTGAGAGATATTCAACAAACAAAATAACTCTACATATTAAAAAAAAGAACTCATATAGAGCTATCTAATGAGCTATTCTAGGTGCAAAACAAAGCTTGTATGATAAAGTTACGACTAAAACAATTGAGATAAAATTTCGACACCAATTTACTTCCAAAGGGCATAACTCCTTGCTCAGAAGTCCATTTGAGGCACAAGAATAGTATATGGAAATATTATGAACCATAGAAGACATCCATGGTGCCAGAATTGAGATTTGGGTATGTAAAAATGCACAAAAAGAGGAAGAAGACATCTATAAAATACAATAATAAAAAGGGGAAAACAACTAAAACTTTTCTAGACCATAACTTTCAGCTCAGAGCTCGGATTTGAGAAAACAAATAGTTGCTGGAAAGATATTAAGGAGGAGAAGACATAATTTCACCCATAATTTTAAATTAGGTGCTAAAAGTTTCTCAGAAATTAATAAAGTAATTATGTAGTAGTAAGGAGGTGGAAATTGCAGCATGTGAATGTTGTAACTTTCCGCTCAAAACTTAGAATGAGACATTAGTAAAACCGTTGGAGAGATGTTTTAGAGAATAATGTATTTAAGGAATCAAATTTTAGAATGGTTCATTTATATTATTCATGATTTGAAATGAATAATGACTTGTAATCTAATTAATAAATATTTTTCAATATGCTTAATTCTAACAACAATTATTGCATGCACATTCTTGCAGAATTAAAGATACGGGAAACCAAACTTTAGTTCCTATATGAGAACTAGAGATATGGATGATGAACAAGGATCTTACAACCATGAATAATAAATCATAGGTATGCATGTCAACATGGTTAATGTTGAGACTGAGTCTAATGGAAGACGAGATAGACAGGAGCCTGTAACTATGAGAATCCTACAAAGAGAAGTGCAAATCTATAGAGTCGATAGTGAAAGGATCATGAAAGATGAAGAAGAGATACTACAAAGCCTGAATATGTTGCAAAAGTAAGTCAACAAATATTCAAACACAAATTAATATTTCATGATAAGAGGGATGATCATGGAGGGTCTAGACGATCAAGGAGTATTAGAAGACATCAACATCATAATTCCGCAAAGCACTCAACCAGAAGAGAATATGCACATTCAAGGTCGAAAAAAAACCCAAATATGTCTCTAGTCAGACATCAGAGAAGGAGACATGGGTCATAGTGCTTGCAAGGGGAGTTGAGAAAAATCAAGCCACCATATTTTGATGGAGAAAACAAGAAAGGAGAATATACAGAAGCATGGTTGCTGGGAATGAGGAAATGTTTCTAGTTACATGTCTACTCATCGAATGCAGAAGCCATAATTGAAACTTACCACCTTCAAGGAAAGGAATCTATGTGGTGGGATAAACTAAACCAAGTTAAGAACCTTCATGAAAAAATAATTTCTTGGAAGTAGTTCAAGAAATATTTTCATCAACAGTACTTGTCACAACAATATTACGACAAGAAGATGCAATATGTCTTTGAACTCAAACTTGGGAACATGACTATGGATGAATATGAGAAAACATTCTTGGAAATTTTCAGGTATGTGAGCCCCATTAGAGATGATAAGGTCAAAATTCAAAGGTTCCTCAGTGGAATTCCATCCTTCTACAAGGATAAAATTCAGTTTGATGAGCCCAAGAATTTATAAGAAGCCATAAGAAAGGCCAAGTATTTCTATGAGAAGAGCAGAGGAAGGAAATCTTTTCAAAGGGCTTTGGATGATGAGAAGAAAGGAAATATTGATTAAAGGAAGAAAGGATTCAATCCACCTTTCTTAAGGAATAGTTCTAAATCACATCAGCAAGGCCAAACATCTCAAGGTGATCATAAAATTACACAGTCCTTCGGAAAGAGGCCAAGAAAATAACCTGTTATCACTGAAAAATCGTCCACAACATTGCACGCAAATGATTGAAGAAACACATCAATGCCAACATCAATTAGTCCACCTACAACAATAAATTCCATCAAAAGGAAAAAAACTATACGATTGGGTCAAAAATCAAAGTGTGCAAATTCACCAAAGGAAGTGCGCGCATAGTGCCCAGTATGTGCTGGCCAACACAACCCTCAGCGCACACTATCCGCAAAATGTGCTACTGTCTACGAGAAAATCCATGAAATTCTATGAATGATACATTTATGGGTCTTTTCGGCCCCTCAACCACTTTTAGTCCGACCCCCAACACGATTTGGCACTCATATCTGAGCGAAATCTATCTTGGGGGCTGGTCAAGGGCTAGAGGGTGCCCTAAAAGGCCCGTTGTTCACACTATGAACCAATTACATTTTTCTATGAATGGATGCTCTAAATACGAGCCATGGGTGTGCTAAGAAACCAAGATCTTCAAGGTATTTTTATGCTGCAAGAATTCTTCCTTGAGAATCCTCTTTTCTCTTTGAAGCCTTAAAGCACCATTGCAATAGGCCATTCCACTCACCTCTTGAGGGAATAAGCATTGTTTTTATTCACCATTTGCAATTTATTCCATTGTAATGAGAGAAGAGATCTCAATTAGGGAACTCAAGATCCCTCCCAAGGAGGAAGAGGGGACTCAAAAGTCCTTGGCTTTCTCTACGGTGTTTTTCCTACTAATCTATTGATCCATTGGTAGCATTATGTTGGTCATTGTTTGATTTTCATGGTTCTAAGTTTCTCAAGCTTTCTAGCATTTATTTCTTAGTTGATTTTAGTTATATTTCTTTGTTTTCATGTGTGTTTGGTTTGTCTAACCCACTCACAAACTTATGTCTTGTTTAGCAGGCTTATCTAAACATGCAAGTGTTGTTATTTTTCTCACCCAAGTGACAAAACCATAACAACAGATTGGAGACCATACCGGGGATCAATATAAAATTCCTCCCTATTCGAGCCTTGAAAGCACTTCATTTTGATTGTTTTTCCTTTCAGGTACCAAACCCAGCCTAGTCCAACCTGCCAAAGTCAAAATTCAAAGCTAAGGAAGGAGTATTTCACTTGGAAATTTCTCCCCCGAAGCGTGACAGAAATTGCACGACTTTTCCTGCCCATAGACACGAATTATGCGCATTGTGCGCGAAACATGCTTCACTACTCTACACATTGTGTGCCCTCTGCGCATCTATCAGAACTGTAACCCGCGCATAAGTCCAATTTTTCAAAATTGTAAGGGTTTTTATGAATGGTTTGAGGTCCCCTAGCCTTCATATTTTTATTTTCATGCACTTTGTGAGGAAACTACACTCCACTTAGAGTCCTTTACCATAATAAAGGTTAGCTAACGTAGGCACTTAGGGGGTAAAAAGAATCTCTATTCTCCTTTTTTCCTTTGTTTCCATATGGATGGCTCATTTGGCTTGTAAAATTTTAAGTTGAAGTTATTGCTTTCATACACAATCACTTAAATTGGGACTAGAAGTTAATTTTGACCCTCAAGTATGCTCTTCCACCGCACCCTAGTGTGATCTCAGGAATAATAAAGGTCGTTAAAAGGACATTTCATCTCCCTTGAAAAATATTTAGGAGAGGAAAAAGCCCCCCTAGGGTTCCTCGATCTTAGTTTTTTGAAACCATCCTAAATATTTGTAAGGGCCCATACATGCCAACATGTTTGCAATATTAGGATAGTTTCTTAAAAAAAAAATCTTAGTTTAGATCACAATATAGGGAAGTTTAAATATCAAATTAATGGGCCCATACATGCCCACTTGTTTACAAATCTAGGATAGTTTCAAAATATTTCTTAGTATAGACAACATTTTAGGGAGTTTAAAGGATTTGTAAGGACCCATATGTCCACATTGCTAGTTCTTTAGGGATTTAAATATTCCGCAAGGTTGTACCAAAGACACATAGTAATCTAGGTAAAGGAGATTTGTAAGGACCATAGGAAGTCCACATGTTGCAATATCACACTTAACTTATTAAAATATTTGCACATTTTTCACTTTCTTGAACACAAAGCCACTCCTCACACACATAATTTTTATTAGAATAATGGAGGTCGAAGTAGGTTTTCTCCAAAGGAATTCCGAAATATCTGACTACTTCTTTAGAAATTATCCACACCCAATTAAATCAAACAAGGTTGGTCCATGACCCCAATCTCTCAGCCCACCACATATAAAAAATTTCTAATAACACACTAAATTTTCCTCCACAAGAGGTGCAAAAATAATTTTTTAGTCTAGGTAGGATTTCAGGGGTAGGCATCCAAATAACCCCCCATTATCAGGTTCTTACATTTTCAAACAATAGAAGTTGAGAACTAGGAACTTTCAAATCCTCCAAGTCAAGTGTTCCTACACCATAAGGTAGGGATATACCCTTGAAGGGTCGAAGGCCGAGGTCCGGTTGTTTTGCTCATCCCTCCTTGAGTCACCCAACTCTTGTGAGGGCATCCATACCGTGACCCATTTTTGAGGCCAAAAATCTAAATGTCGCACTTTGACTGAGGTACTTAGTTTCCAAAACTTAGGATAATCCACCCAGGTGGCGATTGTGGGCTGCAATCACACCTTGATTAGATTTTGTGTGGCTATTGGGAAATATCCATGGATGATTTTAGGGGCTAAATTTCGCTCGTGGGCTAATTTTCCATGTTTTTTCCAAAAATGAGATTCGTTATTTTAAAAATGATTCGCCCAAATTCTATAGGATAAAATTATTTTACCTTAAAAAACACCAAAATTTTATAAAAACTATATAAAATCCTTAGAAATTTGAATATTTTTTCAAAAATATCGCCAAACATTTATAGTTGGCACATGAAGGATTAGTAAGATTCGCCAAGGTTTCTACATTTTAAAATAAATTTCCATCCTTAAAATCATCCCTGGAAATATCGCCAGCTTTTTCTGGATATGCACCCTCTACCCCTCATTATAACTGATGACTTCAACCTTCACTAGTTCCTCTTCCGGTGTCTTCAAACCCCACTGTTGAGTGTTATTGGAAGGCCTAGTGTTATTTGAGAGGAAGGACGATACATCTTATAGGACATGAACATTTTTTTTATTGTTCCCCCATGCGGACAAAATCCACCTATCCACATGCTTGTTTATTTTATAGTTGATTTATGTATGATGTTCATTTGATTACATGCAATTTTGAGTTATTCTATTTTGTAAAGGTCAAAAAGATACAAAGCTCTTTCTCATTGATTTCTCTCTTGTCACCATTTGCACACATTCACTTTGATAGTCAGAAACCATAGGGGACCCACAGAATGCCCATTGTTCTAGACACTTGCAGAATCTCCCTCCTATTCTACGAGGAGTCCCTAGTATTTCAAACTCACTGAATCAACCATCTCACACCCCCGTGAGTGCTACCATTTTGGGATCAAATTTACTTGGTTCCACTTTTCTTGGGTCAAATTCTCAAGGCCCTACATCCATTAGTTCTCCTTCACAAGGAGGCAAGGGTCAAACTTCTTCTCAAGAGATAAGTACAACCCCACCAAATCCCTCTCAAGGGACAGGTCCACTACCTACTCACATAATGGATGGAACTAATCCTCTACCAAATAACCCTATGCCATACTTGTCATCCCTAAACATTGCTGATTTGACCAAACTCACGAATGATCCCATTTTGCATGACCCTACATGACCCAATATGCCTACCAAACTACCTTCACATATTCCAAAGTTTGAAGGAAAACCGGGGGAAGATCCCGCCAACCATGTTATGACCTTTCACTTATGGTTCTCATCAAACAACATCATGGATGATTCCATCCACTTAAGGTTATTTCAAATAAATCTCATGGGATCATCAACCAAATGGTACGTGGATGAAAAATCAGGGTCCCATGCGACCTTTGAATCATTGGCCAAGGCCTTTTTGTCCTTTTTCCAACTACCAGTTCATGATGTTACTGGATTATAACTTCTCTTTGAGTTAAAAAAAACACTTCTATCCATATAGCTGACCACATCCATGAATGGCATCGACGACGTAGTTTGTGTAAAGAAGAAACCACAATAGAACAATGTCTTGATTGATTTCTCAAATCACTTGTCTCTGTTATTTCCAAGGATGTAGCATCCACTTTCCCTTAGTCAGAAGAGGAAGCCATCAATAAGGCCTAGCAGTTTGACCTCATCTATGCTCAATCAGGTTACTTATACACAGTATTACCTGATGCACCTCGACCCGTACCATTTGGCCATGACAAACTTAAGATGTCCCATGCCGCAGATGGGTTGATCAGTTCTATGACCCATCTCAACCCTTACTCCCACCCATCAACCACTTATGGTTCACATCCATATCCACAACCATATGGAGGGACATCTTATTACCCTCCTCCTGCTCACCAACAATCATACCCTGTTGTTCCCCCTCCACCAATGGGTAGACCCTCACCAGTACTCATGATGCGTCCAATCTCTCAACCAAGTACAAGTTCACCTTCAACCCCTACATATAGCCTCAACAATAGTGGAAGTGCTTCAAATTCCTACACACCATATAGATCGTCTCCACAAACCAATCCATATTTTCCATTTCCTGGTCCTCCACAACCAGTTGCTCCTCTACTAGGACAACCACATGACGACGTTAAATTTGTTCAACCCTCTCCCATTCAACAGATTCAAAATTTTGAACAATTAAATATGAAAAATCCATCCCATCCTCCGAATAATTCCAAGAAGAAAGCAAAAAACCGAAACAATAATAACCTGGGACTAGGAGGAAATAACCCCCAACAAAACCATCCCGCTGGGGGGAACCAAAATCAGGGCAACCAAACCCCCAAGGGGGGGAAAATAGCAATCAACCACGACAAGGGAAGAACAATAACCTCAGAAAGAAATTCCCTTGTGCTCTATGTGGTGAGTATGGACATTATACTCACCATCACCCCCAATTTTCCAACTTCAAATGGATGAAAGAGTCCATGAACGTGCAACGTCCTCCAGTGTCGCCTACCCCTTAGTAGGCCCCACCACAATATTTACAGCCTCCCCCTCCATTTTTTTTGTAAGGCCCTATTCCACACCAAGGTGTGATGAATACCCAACATGAGGTACACCCTGCTCCACCCCAAATAGGGAAGTATCAAAACCGAGGTCCCAATCAACTTAGAAATCCGACTGATCGTAATATCCTCCTTACCAACAAAGACAAGATTCTTCTAAAAACATGTTGTCGAAAATATAGTGTTCCCCCTGAATCTACCCCAACCACCTCATAAGTGGCTCCAGCTACAATCAGACAACCATTGATTATTCCACGCCCTAACACTGAACCAAACTCCTGTATACTCCGTATGCCTTTACGACGAAATGTACATAACCCTCATGCTAGGGAAATCCATAACTACAGTTTGGTCAACAACTTAGCACAGTCTCCTACATCCATGTCTGTCTTGGAGGTCCTCCAAACCTATCCAACTCAGCGGAAATCCTTTCTTTCTGCCTTGGGGACAGTTGACCCAGCTGATACTAGATTCAACACCTTTGATCTAGATAATAGAGAACCATGCCTCCCTACCCTGATAGATTTTCAGATACCAGTTAAGATATGGAACATCACAGTTCATCGATGTATCATCGATGAAGGTGCATCCACATGCATCATGTCCAAAGTAGTATGGAAAAAACTTGGCTCACCTGAGCTAGTACCATTCGCCATCACCCTAAGAGCTTATGATGGTTGATCATCATCCCCTGAAGGGCTATTCCAAAATGTCCTTGTAGAACTTGGGGGAAAAACCATCCTCATCGACATTGAAGTTATCGACACCCCACTTGATTACAACATCTTGTTCATACGTAGCTACATGTATTCTATGAAGGCTATAACCTCTTCTTTGTTTCGAATGATGATGTTCCCCCACAACGGGAAAATTGTCACCATCAACCAAATTACACACTACGAGCCTAATCATTCCGCCAACATCGATAACATTCTCCCCCTTCTCCGCACTAGCTCAAATGATTTTTCGGTCATGGACATGGGTCCCATAATTTTCAAGGACCCATCCTTGCTGGGGGGCTATCATGGAGAAACACCTCTCCTACACCCTTCAACACAAGTGTGTGTAGTATCTTCTAATGGAAATGATACCAGAGACAATACTCCTCCCACAGAGGACCCTCCCCACATCACAGTACCACCCGTTGGATAACTATTACCTCAGGAATTCCCTGAGAACCCCACTGCACCACTTATCCCAGATCCCCCCCCCCCTCCAAGGGAAAATCCCGGTTTGGGAGGAAGTTCCCCAAACCATTACCCAAATTCCCTTTTTCTTGCCCCCACCTGGAGTCCAAGCATTCTAGGTAGTTGCTACTCTCACCCTTCCAAAAATGGTTCTTGCCATCCCTATATGGTATCTCCATCCACCCATGATGGTCCCTATGCCATCCCTCCCTCCTCAAAATGAGGGATTACCGATGCAGATCCTAGTACAGGCCCCTACCACACCACCCCCACCCCCAACTAGCAGAAACACCCCCACTACCAGGGGAAAACGAAAGAAGAATGAGACCACAACTCCACTTCCTCCGTGATATCAACCTCCTTGAACATTATGCAAATGAGAAGGACACCCCACTAACATATGTCCTACTCTTCCTGAGTTACGCAATCAGATTCATCTCCCTAGATCAACCACATTGCTCACCACTCCACCAAGTAAATCCACTTCTATTATGGAGTCCTCAACCACAGACAATAAAGGGTTGTGAACAAAATTCGCTTGTGCCATTTGTTCAGAGTATGGACACTACACTCATCATTTCCTAGCTCTACCTCAATTTTGCCAAACGTTATCCACAATACACCAAGCATCTCGGATAGAGCCCTCTCAACCCCTCCCTATTGAGGCTCACAATACTGACATTCAATATATTTTTTCGTCAATCCCCGAGCAAGAAAGGTACTCTCCACAGTATTGAGACATTCAATTTATGTCCAATGGTCCCTCACACCCTGTACATGATAACCCATCTACGTACTCACCACTTGAGGACAATAACACTTACCCATTGAAAGTTCCCCCTATCATCTCCCAAGATCCCTTGTATTCTCACATTTTTCACTGCGACGAAGATATCTTGGAGGAACTCACTACCCCCGATTTCCCATGAAATGTGCTACATCATCGAGCACTTTTTCTTTCAGAGGAGGCCTTTCACCCTCCTATCCAATCCTCCATGTGCACAATTAAAACCAAGGATTTTATTCCTTCCGGGAATATAGACTGGTTCAACAAACCTATCCCTGCCCCGTATGCTTTTGAAGAAGGCAACATGGCCAATATCTCCCCCATCATCAAAATTGACATTTCCATTAAACTGAGAATCATAGAAGAAATCACCATTGGTGCCACATGCTCCCCTGAAGAACTCATTTCTTACAAATCTCTCTTTTAGGAATACCAGGATATTTTTTCCTGGCCATATATGGATATGCCCGACCTCGATCTGTTTATAGTCGAACATTGAATCGACACGTGGTCGGATGTTTCCCCTGTTCGTCAAAAGTAACGCCCCCTTCACCCATCCAAATCTGCAACCATCAAAGACAAAATTGACAAGTTACGCGCTGCCAGATTCATTTACCCCATTGTGTACACTTCGTGGGTCTCCAACCCCATCCTCGTTAACAAAATATAGGGCATTATTCGCGTCTGCACAAAATTTCACGATATCAACCATGCCTGTCCCAAAGACAACTTTCCAATCCCTTTCATTGACCAAATCATCGATGAATTTGTTGGACACAAGGAACTATCCTTTATGGATGGGTTCTCTGGCTACAATAAAATCCAAATCCATAAAACAGATCAATACAAAATTGCTTTTACTACCCCTTGGGGTACCTTTGCTTGTCACGCCATGCCTTTTAGACTCAAGAACATAGGTGCTACATTTCAATGGGCCATGACATATGTTTTCCATGATCTTTCTCACATCATCCTCACTTATTTGGATGACCTCACTACTTGATCCAAAAAGCGAACTCAACATTTAGATGACTTACACATCATTTTCCAATGATGTCGCCAGTACAATATCTGCTTGAACCCCCTCAAGTGTGTCTTTTGCGTCATGGAAGAATTCCTCCATGGGATCATTGTCTCCCAACACAACATCACGGTAGACCCCCTCAAGGTCAAAGCTATCACAAAATTTCCACCACCTAGGAATTTATGCCAACTGCAAAGCCTACAAGGAAAATCCAACTTTTTATGTCGCTTTCTCCTAGACTATGCCACTCGCGCACATGGATTTCTCCGCTTATTGCATCATGATATCCCATTTTGATGGGATGAACATTCTCAATTTATTTTTGATGATTAAAAGCCTCCTTATCCAATTCCCCTTTAATTAGTCCCCCAGACTATGATCGCGATTACATCCTCTACTTATCAACCTCAATTGTCTCAATAGAAGGAGTCCTCGTCCAACTAGGGGATGATGGGCATGAACATGTCATTTACTACACCAATATTAACCTTTCAAGGCCACCCCTGAAGTATAACCATGATGAGAAAATCGCATTAGAAGTTGTCCCTGCACTCCAAAAACTGCGACATTACATTCTTCTTAGAACTACCAAGGTCATAGAAGATTCCAACCCCATGCAATAATTGCTTCGTTGACGACAAATTAATGGAAAATTTACCCGATGGATCATCATCCTCCAGGAATATGATCTAGAATTCTCTACTCCCAAAATCAATAAATCTCTCATCCTAGCCGAAATCATTACGCATTTTCATTTAGATGCTAAAGCTTCCCCCACTAATGAGGACTTCCCTGATGAACACCTATTCCTCATCCCCTCTAATGACCCCTAGTATGACGACCTCCTCGTCTACCTTAGCACACAAAATTTTGGGTCTCATATCTCTCGAGATGATCGTCGATGCATTCACCATTAGGCCCCTCCATACCTCCTCATCGGAGACATTCTCTATCGGCATGGGGTCAACACCATTCTTTGTCAATGTCTTACCATCGATGAATCTCACGGAGTCTTAAATGATGGCCATAACGATGCTTGCGGTGGCCACCTCTCGGGTATGTACACCTCACAAAAAATCATTTGAGTAGGGTACTTTTGGCCCACTTTGTTTCATGACTGCATCCACACTGTCAAGCGATGCGACAAATGCCAACTTTATGCAAACAAAGCATGAGTGCCACCATCTCTTCTACATCCATTCATCACAACCGACCCCTTCTATAAATGGGGCATAGACTTCATGAATTTCCATCCTCCATCTAGTAATGGGCACAAGTACATTGTCATGGGAGTGGATTACTTTACCAAATGGGTCGAATTTATGCCCACATTTAACAACACTGGTGACACAACAACGTGTTTTTTCTTCAACCACGTCATTACCCGGTTCAGAGTTCCACTACAACTAGTGTCTGATCATGGTAATAACTTTGAGAATGAGATCTTTGTGGAACTCTCCTCAAAGTTAGGCTTCTCCCATGATTTTTCCTCCCCATACTACCCTCAGTCCAACAGACAAGTCGAGGCCATCAACAAAGTCCTCAAAACCATGCTACAACGTACCATCAACAAACATAAGACCAACTGGCATCATATGTTGTTTTCCACTTTATGGGATTATCGCATGACAATCAAAACTACCACAAGTTTTACACTGTTCCACCTCATCAATGGGATCGAAGCCACCCTCTCTATTGAGTGAGAAATCCTCACATTACGACTGCCATTGAGCTATTACCTAACACTACTCCAATGAAGTAGTGCTTGCTGAACTTAGAGTCGCTTGATGAAGATCACCGATCTTCATTACAGCACAATGAGGCACCTAAAAAATGGTCCAAAGCTACCTTTGACCGCCATACCAACCTCCTCTCATTTAATGAAGGTGATCTCGTGTTAGCCTACGATATCACCCACAATACTCTCAACAATGGGAAATTTGAGTCATTATGGCATGGACCCTACATCGTCCAACACTGGATCACTAAAGGCACCGACATTTTGGCCTCTCCAGAAGGATAACCTCTCAAAGACCCCATCAACAGGTTGTACTTAAAGAAGTTTTATGCCTAAGCGTAGCCCCCCTAGCTTAGGTTTTTCTTTGTACACATTTGTAGAGTTTTTAGTCTTATTTTTCACCACCAATCCTCATGTCTGATCTATCATTCATGTTATTGACATATGCATTATCCATTATCCTACCACATCGGTTACGCTGATGGTGCCAGCCGCTGGACCCAAAATATTGCTTCGGCCGCATGGGCCCTCTATACTCCCTCACATGTCCTGCTCCATTGAAGTGGCATTTGTTTGGGCTTGACCACCAACAACCAAGATGAATACGATGTCGTCATTGGTCTCCTTTATGAGGGCAGTCACCACCACATTCGTCACCTTATCGTTCTATTAGATTCCCATCTTGTCATCCTGTAGCTCAATAATGTATATCATGTTCATGATCCTTGCCTCTTTTGCAAATACCTACAAGTTAGACTCATATCCTTTAAATTTGATTCCATCAGATTTACATATATTCCAAGACAACTCAATCAAGTAGCAGATCGCATGGATAACCTAGTATTAGAATGACATTTATCACATTTATCACATTAAACATCATTTTATGCATAACATCATACATTTTTCACAACACATAGAAACGACATCATACATAAAAACATAACACAGAAAGACA
This sequence comes from Picea sitchensis, assembly GCA_010110895.2. NCBI lineage: Eukaryota > Viridiplantae > Streptophyta > Pinopsida > Pinales > Pinaceae > Picea > Picea sitchensis. The sequence goes on from SNQJ01S0042701.1 coordinate 64,086, forward strand.
TAAATGATCCTAAATATATCCATATATATATCATCATCAATTGTCATAAGTGTTTACAAAAAATATACATGTACAATTTCCCGTAGGCTCCTGAGTCCCATCAACCCTATGAGTACAAAAAGTGAGTATCCAATACCCTATACAAAACTGGGCCCATAAACCCATATATATAAAAACATCGGCACTCAAGGTTCCCCTAGAGATCCCCCCCCCCCCAGGTCCTCTATCGGCTAGAGGAGCCCCACTAGCTGGGGGCCCTCAAGGTCCAGGGGCAGCCAACTAGTCATCGCTGGCCCCACCACTGCTGCTCGACAGATCAGGGTTCGCCACTCTGTCAGTACTCCCACACACTACTCAAGGACCTCCTCATCCTAGATGTTGTCCCACATGCCTTCAGGGACACCATGTAGAACCTTCTCAAAGCGTCTGCGCAAGTCCTCCAATATCACCTCGACATATGCTTGTGGATCTCTCGCTGGTCCAACACCAACATCATCTCTCCACCGCCTCTATCCAACCCTCGGCTCTGTAGGCTTCAGTCGAGCTGGCCCCCAATGAGCCGACTCCCAGAAAACCTCCACCTCTCACCCTTGGGGTCCCACATCTACAAAACAACACCAGAGATAGTGTCAGCATCCATATACATATATATAATCAATGATATCTATCAAAATCACAAAAAATATAACCATAACAGAATCACATACCTCGCTCATCTGAGTCCTCCCCAGGAGGTAGCATCATGTCTGGATAACGTCGATAGTCCATACCCGCATATGGATATCTCAGGACCACCTGTGGAATATGGTGCCACACTCGAGCCACCATGGTCATGAAATCATGACCACCTTCCCCACATCCATGTCGAGCCATCATGTGGGCCCACCACATTAGACGTGGCTCTCGTCACCTCGTGGGATCGAGTAGAATCCTTGGGCGCAACAGAGGCACCCTCTCTAAGAACCAAACCACCAGAACAGACCTGAAAGCGAAATCACCAGATTCAACTCGCTGACACTGGTTCAACTGTCCCATCATCTTGGTGTCCAGAAGCACACCCCATGAAAATAGGTCCCCATCCAAGACCTACTCCACAACCCTCAACTAACCACTAGTGATCTGTTGAGTAGCCAAGGATCCATATATCCTCACTACCATTGCTGCCACACACTTAGTAAGGAGGTCATCAATGGCCTCGATGCGGATGACCGAACTCGACATAGGGTTCGACCCAATAAAGTGGTGAGCCGCCATAGTCTCCACCTGATCATCCCCGAGAATATGGGGCTCAATAGGTAGGGCCATCCCACATAATAGGAGCCCCATCAAGAAATATACATCCTCTATCACAAATAATGTAAGATGCTCCCCCTCACTATGAATAAATGTAGATCAGTTCTCCACATCCCAATCAAGTACTGAAGCAGGAAGTCCTGTGACTATATCAGAGGGTAGTCAAAGAACTTGAGCAACTCGCAGGCTTCCAAGTGTCTCCTCACGCCCGACTATGCTCTCACTGCCTTCCACAACCGGTCCCAGTCACACTCTCTCCAGTGGACTGGTATGATGCTATATACTCTCCTGATCACCTGCAACCACACAGAAACATTTCACTAGCCTCATCATTCATAAAAAAACATCAAAAATATAAAAAATTACAAACCCCTAGCCTTACCCATAGTGCATGGATTTCACCCAGACATGTGTGCACATGTGCACACCTATTCTTTGTACAATTGTTCACTCATGTGCAACTGTTTGAGAAACAACTGTGCATGAGTGCACAATTGTCAGTCTGACAGGTTCCCATCTCATGCATGCTTTTTTTTCCCAACCCTCGCGCTCGCATGCGCGACTGTTTCCAGTATAGACGGACATTATGCGTGGGTAATCCAATAATCCCCACGCACATATGCGCAGGTATTTCTCCTTTTCCTGTGCACTGGTGGGCCCCTACCCTTAAAATCCCTTTTACGGCCCTATGTACAACCCTTATCTACAAACTAGGAATTTGAGAAAGTACAGGATGATAAGACCACTAACCTATCTTTCGCCACTCCCAAATCAGTATCCTCACGCTCCCGCAATCTCCAAATCTCCTCACAACTATCTCGCTAGTTCAACAATAGTGACAAGTACAAATGAGGTGGATTTTTGGGCCCACTAGCCATATATAGCCCCTTTTTCCCAACTTCCACACCTTGTTACAAGAGCCCAGAGCCTCCATTTTCCGATCCATTTTCAGCCACGGGATCCTGGTCCCACCATCTACACATTCACATTCCCCGGGTCATCAACTACACTTGGCCCTGGATGATAATTTTTCTCACGTCACATTCAGGTATGTGTGCTCACTTTCAATTTGATCAAATAGTTGTTATATGTTATTTATCATCAGATATTTTTCACGTCCGGTATTTGGATTTCATGTATGTAGGTACTTGTTTCACAAAACATACAACCCCTTCAGGTATATGTTCAATGTTGGCATGTAATTATTCCCTCTATAAATCAATTACATATCCCAGTCACACCCTCTGACGGTTACCTTTAGGGCCCTTACATCCGGCTCTGCAATATATTTACCTCTGCCGCATTTAGGTATTGTCAACCGGTAACACTCTCCCCCACATGAGTTGTCCCATTCATAGTTCCCCCTAGAAACTTGACACTCATACTGATTTTCACCCCCTAGGGATGGGAGTCCTGATAGTCTTATGCACTTCTGAGAAATAACCCCATACTTCTTCTCATCATATTGCTAAAATTCCCAATGGACTCCTAGGTCATACCATCTTGGTTCTATTGACTGCACCTCTGTAGTTTCATTATCCCTCCATCTCATCCACCATCCATTTTCTCATCTGTGGATTGTCCTCCATCCATTTAGCTAATACAGAAACCCACCCATGGGGCCCCCACCCTCCACCAATTCTCTTTCACAAACTTGTGCCTTAACAAGCCAAGCAATATTTCACTGGGGCACCCATTTCTATATCTGTATACTCAACCCAAATTATTCTTTATTTCTTTGGTAACTGTATAAAGCCTTTGTTTCCAACATATACTTAGATTTTTCGTTGTCATCCTTGATGGCCTTATTTTTCCTGGTAAAGAAACCCATGTCAGCCTTGGTTGGGGCATCCACTTTTTTTTCATTCCGACATCATTCATGAACCATGAGTATCCCAAATCCATGTACCCATTATCTCTAAGTTTTTCCACTTTGTTAGCCTATGGCACAGTTTAACCCCATATTTAGTTGTCCCCCTGACACTAGATTCAGTTTTACGGTTTCTGCCACTCATCCTTATAAAATTACCCAAACAAGGGTAGTCTTGAGTCTCACAACATCTTGACTTCGTTCATGTTACCCGTCAGTACCTGATATCATCTATCACTTAGTGTATTCCACAAATCCCTTTTCTTCTCAAATTCGTGCCTCCCTTCCTATCGACATCATCACAGTTTCTAGAAGCGCGATAGTATCTTGACTCTCATTACCTTTACAATGAGGAGTCTCAAATGACATAGAGAGAATCATCATTTTTCTCTAATTCCGTTGACCCCCATATCATTCGAATTTAGAAAATCTCTCATGTTATGGTGGGTCTTACTATGCGAGTATTGTAGTTGTTTCATACCAGTCAAATACCTCTGAATTAGTTAGGCCACCAATGGCTACGAGTCATCGAAAATTCTCATAGTCGTCTGTGCCTCACTTGAGATTTTGGTCACCATTCAAAACTGTCATCTTCTATTATCAATTGCCCCCGAGGGGCTACCGTTATATACATCAACATACATCTTCAATTACAGTCTCACATTTTGGTTTCATGACACGAGCATGGGGCATTCCTGCCTTGTTTGTACACATATTTTGTTTTTCTCCCTAGAGAAAGGTTTGGGTCCCACAGTTTTCCCTCTCCCTCCGGCGGATCGCTCTTGCAGTTTTTCTCTTTACTCTTCATCACAATGGCACTCTCAACAAAAGAAACATTGATGTATTTCGGCTATACGTATGCTCCTAGCCTCACACATTAGGGGGCATCTGTTATCAATAGAAAATCATCCGCAACATTGCACACAAATGATTGAAGAAACACATCAATGCCAACAACAATTAGTCCACCTACAACACTAAAGTCCATCAAAAGGAAAAAAACTATACAATTGGGTCAAAAATTAAAGTGTGCAAATTCACCAAAGGAAGCATGCGCACAGTGCGCAGTATGCATGGGCCAACACAACCCTCAGTGCATACTATGTGCAAAATGCGAGACTGTCTATGAGAAAATCCACGCACTTCTATGAATGATGCATTTATGGATCTTGTCGTCCCCTCAACCACTTCTAGTCTGACCCCTAACATGATTTGACACTCATATATGAGTTAAATCTAGCTTGGGGGTTGTCCAAGGGCTAGAGGGTGCCCTAAAATGCCCCTTGTTCAGACTATGAACCAATTACATTTTTCCATTAATGGATGCTATAAATAAGAGCCATTGGTGTGATAAGAAATCAATATCTTCAAGGTATTTTTATGCTGTAAGAATTCTTCCTTGAGAATCCTCTTTTCTCTTTGAAGCCTTCAAGCACCATTGCAATAGGCCATTCCACTCACCTCTTGAGGGAATAGACATTGTTTTTCTTCACCATTTCCCATTTCTTCCATTGTAAGGAGAGAAGAGATCTCAATTAGGTAACTCAAGATCTCTCACAAGGAGGAAGAGGAGACTCATAAGTCCCTTCCTTTCTCTATGGTGTTTTGCCTACTAATCTATTGATCCATTGGTAGCATTATGTTGGTCATTGTTTGATTTTCATGGTTCTAAGTTTCTCAAGCTTTATAACATTTATTTCTTAGTTGTTTTTAGTTATATTTCTTTGTTTTAATGTGTGTTTGGTTTGCCTAACCCACTCACAAAATTATGTCTTTTTTAGCAGGATTATCTGAACATGCAAGTGTTTTTTTTTGCTCACCTAAGTGAAAAAACCAACACAACACAACCCATAAAGTGTTTGGGATATGAAGGAGATCACATGTATAAATATTTTCCTCACCGAGGAGATAATATGAAGACTATGCATAACATCAAGCAAGAAGAGACAATAGAGGACGTGGGCAGAAGCATGCCAAGGATCTATGCAACCTTTGACAATAGAAAATAAGACTGTCAATCCCACATGATTGAAGATCCCACATGATTGAAGTGGAAGGTAAGATTGATAATAAACCCATAGTTGTTTTAATTTATTTTGGAGCTATTCATAGCTATATAGATCCAAATCTATTTGAAATATTTAAATTGAAGAAATGTCAACATGAAAATTCTTGGTTAGTTCAACTAGCTACTCAAACCAAGAGAATAATTAATGATCTTGTTAAAGAATTCCCTATAAACTTGAATATAATTAACACTAAGGAAGATTTGAACATGATACCGCTTGAGTATTATGAATTCTTGATTGGTATGGGTTGGCTAGAAAACATTGTGCTTTTTTAGATTGTTATAACAAGGTTTTCACATGTCTTGATGAAGAAGGGGATTCAAGGAAAATATAAAGTATTCCAAGGCGTATATCTTTCCAGGAGATTTCAGCATTGCAGTAGAAAATAAGTTTTAGGAAAGAGTTCCAGCTATATGCAAACCATATGGAAGAGCCAATGAGGGATAAGGAGCCAAGTATTGAACATTATATAGTCTTGAAATAATATGAAGACATATTTGAGGAGCTAATAGGATTTCCATCAAAGAGGGATATATATTCTTTATTGACTTAATTCCTGGAGCTGCCCCAGTTTCCAAAAAATCCCTACAGAATGAGCATGCCAGAGCTAAAGGTGTTTTAAATTCATCTAGAAGAGTTGTTAAAGAAAGGGTACATATTCCCAAGTGTTTCCCCTTGGGGTGCCCCAATTATTGTTTTCAAGAAAAAATATTGAACACAAGGTTATTATTGACTTCAAATAACTAAACAAGGTTACCATCAAAACCAAATATCCTTTTCCAAGGATTGATGATATTTTTGATTATTTGAAAGGAGCAAAGATATTCTCCAAGATTAAATTGAGGTCAGGCTATCATCAAGTGATAATCAAAGAACAACATACTAGAAAACGACCTTTCAGACAAGGTGGACACTACGAATTTGTGGTGGTGCCTTTTCGGTTAACAAATGCACCAACTACATTTATGTGTCTAATAAATGGGGTGTTTAGAGATTTTTTGGATAAGTTTGTCATTTTGTTATTGGATGATATTATTATCTATTCTAAGACATAGGAGGACCATAAGAAACATTTGAGGATGGTGCTAAAAATGTTGAGAGAGAACCAATTGTATGCCAAATTGAGTATATGTACTTTTTATCAAAAGCGGATCCATTATTTGGGTCATATTGTTTTAGAAGATGGAATAGCAATGGATTTGGAAAAGATTGAAGCAATCAAGGGTTGGCCAACACTAATAAACATCTAAGAGGTTAGATCATTTATGGGTCTAGCTAGTTACTATAGGAGGTTTATTGTGGAATTATCCAAAATTTCACACCCAATAACATCTTTGCGAAAGAAAGGAGTAAAATTTGAATGGAGTGCCAAGCGTGAAGAAAATTTACAGTGCTTAAAATATTTCTTAACGAGTGCACCTATTTTGAAAGTTGCGGATCCATATGAGGATTTTGTTGTGTGCACATATGCATGGAAGGAAGGGCTTGGTGGATTCCTTATGAAAAATGGACATGCAATTTGTTATGAGTCTAGAAAATTAAAGGAGCATGAAATAAATTATGCCACACATGACTTAGATTTGGATGACATAATAAATTCCTTAAGGATGTGGAGGCATTACTTTATGGGTAGAAAATTTGAATTAAGGACAGACCATAGTGGTATGAAATACTTGTTTGAATAACCAACACTAAATTCTAGACAAACTACATGGATGGAATTTTGTAGTGAATATAATTTTGATGTCAAGCAAATAAAAGGAAAATATAATAAGGTGTTTGATGCACTCAGTAGAAGGGTCGATAAAATGAATAATCAACCATTACTATGTACAAAACATATTTAAAATATAGAACTCTAGAGGATGTAACAGTAGATCAACAGTATGTGAAAGTTAGAGAAAGATTACAGTAGAATGATATACATAAAAAATATAAGGATTATAAGTTGGAAGAGAATGGAATCCTATTATTTCGGAACAGATTTTATGTTCCCAATTCTCAGGCATTGAGGAATTTAGTTCTAAAGGAGATGCATAATGTGCCATATATTGGACATATAGGATAATAGAAAATTATTACAGTTGTAAGAGGCTAATATTTTTGGCCTAGTATGAAGAAATATGTCATTGATTATTTGGCTAGATGCATGGAATGTTAGAGGGTAAAGGATGATCACAGACATCCAGCGGGATTGTTGCAACCATTTCCCATTCCTGAATGGAAATTGGAATTAGTTACTATCAATTTCATTACGAAATTTCCTAAGACAACAAGGAAACATGATTCCATCATGATGGTGGTGGAAAAGCTTACAAAGGTTTCACATTTTATTCCAGTAAAAGTAACTCATAAGGAAACCAATATTTCATAAATTTACACGAGAGAAATTGCTAGGTGACATGGTGTGCCTAAGGAAATAGTGTCGATGTTATGAGGAAAATATATCTATAGCTAGGGGTAAACCACAACAGACAAAAATGACTGCATAAATCAACGCTACTCTCAAGTATGCTATATAAACAAATGTGCTAGCAAGACAAGATAAAAGGCCAACCTTGTCTAGATGTTCGATGAAGTCCACCGTTGAACACTTGAACCAAATCAATATACCTGCAACTAGTCCTCAAAAACCAAGCAACACAAGTATATGGTGATAATATATGATGTTAGCACATTCAATATCATAATCCATTAACATTCATAACAAATACGCCCATCGAATAATAATTCAAATATTTGCAAGATATCAATTGGATGAGAAAAGAGTATTTCTATTAAGATATAATCAACATAAGTGAATAATTTACAGACTTCCGTGTCGACACGGTTTGGAACCGAGAAACTAAGTTCCTTCCAAATAGGCCTCCACCACTTCAATCCTCCACCAAAGGCAAGCTCATGTAAGAGAGACAATGGAGTTCTCAATCAATAAGGGAAGAGCTTGGGGGATGAAAAATGTGTTCAGACTTAAAGGATAAATGGATGCAGACTCAATGTGAAGTGAATAATTCCTCCATAGTAACTTTGCTCTTAAAGTTGAATTGTTTCTCCTCTTTTCCATAGCTCGAAATTGGCACATTTATAGCCTTCAAGTGGAACTGAAGGGATGAATCGAAATGTTTCCAGTATATGGAAGGCCAAGGATCATTGATCTTCTGTCGTGACATGGAAACCTAACATTATTTTTCAATTTTTGGGCACATTTCCCAATGTACACAGGCTGTAGTGGTGCAACCTGCATATACACATGATTTATATTAGACAAGGTGTGTATATGTGGAAAATTTGTATTTTTAGCTCTGGGATTTGCAAAAAGGGATTAAAAGTTTGCACGGGGAAATGAAAAAAGGCCTTCTTTGCAATATTTCATGGGGTGAGGAAAATATTGTTGTAACAGATGCCCCCTAATGTGTGAGGTCAGAGGAGTATCTGCGATGGCCTAAATACATTATAAAAAACCCATAAGTGGAGTAATGGGGACCTATCTGGAAGAACTAGTTTCTCATTACAATCTGTACTGACTTTGCATACATGGCTGCCAATTTGAATTACACTGTAGATCCATGTGAAAATATACCAAACAACTTTCCGTGGCCATGAATAGGAAAATACAAATGTGCTTACATGCCAAAGGATTTCATAGTCACGAAAAAGGCCCAGTAGAACCAATCTCAAAATCAATCTGAAGATATCTGTATACAATGGAGTACAATTTGATCTCCCATGATCACTGAAGTCACACAGGTACTGGTTCAATGAAAAGGAAGCATAAAATCAGGAAATCTATGGCTACATACTGATGTTTTCAAGTCTTCTACACAATCCGCTAAAGGTGCAAGTATACATTGTGTGAATAAAGGAGTTGAGGTTGAACAAACTGAGACTTCGTTTGATTATCGATCATTGACGTATATAGTTAACAAATGCAAGACAACTTATCGATGATGAAAGTAGGTATCAAGGAACCGAGTACATTCTTACAAGTGTGAATAAAGGATTCAAGGTCGAGCACTTGAAAAATCCATCGATCAAGAGACATTGATGTATTCCCAACTGTCTATGGTGAGAGAACCTGCCACTAATGACTGCAAGCCTCTAGGTACTCATAGGACTCTAGGTCTGGTTTCTAGAATAGATGAGATGAAGTCTATGGAAGGAGACTTGTTGAAAGGAGAGAATTAAGGCATCTCTCATCATTCAGTGCGAGGTACAAAGTAGGATCTTGATGATTTGGAGGAAATCAGACGAAGAACATGTTCATGAACCAACGACCCTATGCATCTTTCACATGTTCCAAGTGCAAGCGGTACACGAAAAAGACCCTCTGAATAAAAGCCAATGAGGAAAATTGTTGACAAAGGAAAGGAAACCACCAATAAGGATAATGGCATCTAAGACACTGCATGAATCCCATTGTGTGAATAGATGTCTTTCCGTCGAACATAAGGGAAACAACCCATTCAATGACCAATGATGAAATGTTGACTGTTGGGTTCAAGGTTACCTACCAATGAGGAAAGTAGGACCAGGGTGCATAATAGGATTACAACTTCATGTGATTCTTAGACAAACTAAGGGTATGGCTGACATGAAAAGTCAAGAGTTCTGAGGAACGGCCGACACAAGTTGATAGACATCCTTTGAACAAGAGCATGATACATATGGAAGACTTTGACGGCATGGAATCGATGATTAAACCATGAGATGTAGGAGGCATCAATCAAACTCTCCATAGGGATTGGAATAGTAACCGGTCAGGGGAGTAAATTCTCTGTAACGAGATAAAATTCTTAAGGCCATGCTAAACCCAAAATTATGATGACAAGTGGACTCAATAACTTTGTGCTTTGTTCAAAGGTGACACGACTGTTGCAAATATAAGATAATACTCCCTTCCCGCCCGTATTTTTTTGTTTTTTCATAGTCAAATGAATGTTATGATACAGAGGAAGAAACACGTGTCACAAGTAAGCAAAACTAGTTCCAACAGTGGAACATACCTATGCTCAATGCAAGGAGGTGCATGCGAGAGATGGACACTAGGGGGAATGTTCCCTCCTAGGTGTAGGGTATCAAGTTGCGAAGGATATAAATGAGGCTCTGCCTTGTTGAGGATGCAAAATTGTTGAGGCAAACAATTTATAACGCAAAGAGAGAACCGACTATAGGCTCAATACTGCAAGCAAGGGTATGAGATGCAATCACAACTTAACGCCAAAAAATATCATTTTTCATAATATTAGTCTATTTGGTTTGAAAAAGGGATAAACTTGTACCAAATAGACATCCTTTCAAATCCAATTTACGGGTATGAAAGAGACAAGTTCACTTGATAATATTTTCGCTTTTTGAAAACGAGTCAGAAAAGAGCTTAAATCAAACTCAGTTGGGAGTCCTCTAGGTATAGGTCAGCATGTTTATGAGTGATAAATGAGGCTCAACATAAAGTCATGTATTAGCTATAAGGGACTCTCAGGCCTATAGAAAAAATCTGGGCATGGGCACCAAATGGAATAGAGGATCTAACTAGGGTACCCATGTTTGGTAAGTCTCTACCATTTGATAACGACATGTTTTGTAGCAGATGGAGGGTTTTGTGTCGCTAAAAAAAGGGGTTCGTACCTAAGGCATATGGTTGAAAGTTATAGGACAATGCAAGTGTGCATGATGGAATCGATACCTATCCTATATGCTGGGTAGAGAAAATACGGACGATCAACATAACGCTAAAAACCGCAAGAATCCTTGACAAAAACTATAAAAACCAACTCAATCCACTACTTTATTAGTCCATTAGGTGAAAAATATGATTTTAAGCTATGTAAAGTGTGTAAAAACTGCTATAGATAGTAACAAAAACCAAATTTTACTATGTCATCTGACGTTTTTACCCAAATAGTGAATTTTGGACCAAATTACCTCCGATCTTAAACTAGTGATTGCGGGAGCGTCGAGTGATGGAATCAGAGACCATCTAGACTAGGTAGTTTCTCTTCCCCTCCTCTTCCTTTCTAGTGGATTACATTTTTTTTATTTAGGTTTCAAAATTTGAGTTATTTAAGGCACAAATTAGGTATTTAGGTGTACGCAGGCTACCACTCATCGGGTCACATATATGTGAGGTTATGCACAACTGTGTAAAATACAGACTGCGTGTACTCAACACTATACGCGACTGTGAATGCTGCAGCTCGCGTACAAGTCCGTAAACACGTTTTTTGATGGTTTCTAACTCAAAAATTGATGTTCCTCTGGCAGGATGGTGCTAGAATGGAGGGAAAGGGAACATGAGGAGGTAGATTCTGTTGTGAAAAGAGATCCAGGGGCCCAACTGGCCTTGAAAATATGTGGGTTGTACAAATTTTTGGCACTCAAAGGGATGAGGGCCCAAGTGAGGTTGTTATAGTTGCTCGTGGATTACTGGGATCTAGACAGTGAGAGATTCAACCTTGATGGGAAACCATTAAGGATTGAAGTCGAGGTTATATACTTCTTGACAGGGTTGTTGTGTCGGGGTGAGGTGGTGAACCTTAAAGCCCAGAGAGTTGGGAGTGGTATGAATATAGAAGAGTACATAGACGCTCACTATATAGCAGGGACCGAGAAGGTCGAGAGTCAACTCCCCATCCGGGCGATCAACAATCTAAGCCTCAAGATTGTTGTCCTTGTTTTGACCTGGATCGCAGGATCGGCTTTGTTGCACCAGGCATCGAGGCCACTCATGTTCCATTCTGTAGAGTGCTTAAGACCCAGGGTGTACGATTGACGCACCTCGCTACTGGATAATATGAAGAGCCAGTTGACATAATGAAAATAGGGTGACAAGAGGAATTTCGGGTTTGCATCTATCTTGTGTATCTTTTATTCGAGTGGGTCCAAGGTTTTGTACCTAGAGTCGAGATCATTCCTTGAGGACCTCATGATCCAACAATGGCATGGTGGATTGAGGTAATGAGATGACATGGGGGAGGTAGGGTGCGCACACCCTACAACGATGATTTCTTTTACTAGTGGAGATGACATGTCATTGCTCTGGATGACTAACCCCATGCAGGGATAAACTTTAGAGGGGACCCTGACATGCCATTCCCACCAGGGACCGCCTACGGGGACATAGGTACGTCAAAGTTTTTAAATATTTCATTTTTTTGTATTTTTGTATAGGAAAAAAAATATATTTTTGGATGACGTTTAAGTACTAACTAGACACTTGTGTGACACAGACGTTGGTTTGCGGCGACTAGACGGGATTTCATGACATCGTCAGAGGCATCGGGGAGATGAGGTGGTGAAAGAAAAAGCATAGAGAGTCCTTTGAAACGTGCAGGGCAACTTGTCTCGTTTGACACATAGGATTCTGATGGTTCAGGTAGAGGATTTTCCGGAGACTATGCAACGATAGGTGGTTGGTGTTCCCATAGCTTGGGTGTGACTCTTTCGGCATCTCAAAAATTCCATAGTTTATTATCATGACACACATTCGGGGCCACAGGTGTAGATGTCATGGAAATTGTGTTATCGACTGTATATGTGTATTGAGGGTGTTGGCCCCAATTTTGTACTATAAACATCATATTTTTTTTGAAATATATATAAAACAAGGTTGTCCGGATTTACTTATATTACAATGTGTACATTTGTGAGATTGTTTTCTTTGCTTTAGTTATGTGACAAATTCCAATCTAAAACGAAACTAGCATAAGCATCAAATACATAATTAGAACTCCTAGGTATGTAATGATAAGTAGTAAAATCAAACTGTCGTTCTAAAAGGTATACCCAAAGGAATTGTCGGAGTAACGTAGGATCGCGCACATCGTAATTTTTGTTCAACTGGAATACTACTAACTGGGAATCCAGACGAACCTCCAAAGAGAGAATACCATGTAAAATGGCATTGCGCAAAAGTTCTATATTCGGCCACATTATTCGTGGATGGCCCTAGGCATACACCACCTAAAGACACCGGTAGACCCTCGGGTGAGTAAACCACCCAAGAGATGGAAACCAAGTTCCATGTATGATGACTGGCTTCGTCTGTGAATCCTAAGTAGACTGAGGACTCCATTGACATCTGGAAACCAAGGGAAAACTCGATAAGCAAGATGAAGACATAAATAAATGGAAAATATATATACACTAAATTACATTATTATACAAAGAGTTACGCCCAAGCTTGGGGCTCAAGCGTAATATATTTTCAAGTAGAGCTCATTCCTGGGCTCAGCCAACATGTTCCCTTCATAATATTCTAACTCATAGGCTCCTTTTTATAATACATGTCGCACGATATAGGGACCGTGCCACATGGGCTTGAACTTGCCTGCTCCTAGTGGTTCTTTGGATTGATCATATAAAAGGAACAATTCACCCTTGGTATACAGCTGAGGACATACAGACTTGTCGTATTGGACCTTGACACGTCTTTTATTCACCTCGATAGCCATAGAGGCATCTCAATGCTACTCGTTAAGGATCTATAGGTGTATGAGGCATTGCTTGAGATCAGAAGTGTCAGGGAGGAGCGCGACTACCAATATAAGAGAAGGGATTTCACATTCAATAGGTAATATCGACTCCACACCGTGTACTAACTAGAAAGGGGAAAATCTGGTGGTAGTCTTGACTGAGGTTCGATATGACCAGAGTGCTGGATATAACATAATATGCCAGTCACATTTGTTCTGGCTGAAATTTTTCTGCAAAATGGTCTTGAGAGACTTGTTGATGGCCTTTCCTTGTCCATTTTCCTAGGGGTATTAAGGGTAATAATGGCCATGCTTAAACCCGAGCTTGGATTCTATCTCTTCCATCATTTCATTATGAAAGTGATTACCATGATCAGTGACAATATCACTTGGGATACCTAACCTGGTGATAATTTGATTGAATACGAAGAAGGCGGCAATATTCCCGTCATACTTAACTGTAGGCATGGCCTAAGCCCACTTAGTAAAGCAGTCTTCGACCATGATGATGTGTTGATTCCCCCCAACTGAAGTTGGGTTGAAATCCAAAAATTTCACCCCCCACTTGGTGAAGGGACTGACGGTAATGACTGGATGAAGAGGGGATGGATGCGAGCACATTTTTTGAGTGAACACCTGGCAGGGGTGACACTTATTAACCACTTGAATACAATCTCTAAAGATATATGGCCAGAAATAACTGGCTCTCAAAATTTTCTAGGTTGTCGCAAGCCCAAATAGATGACCACCACAAGCTCCACTATGGAAATCATTTATAACTGACTCGACTTCTTTGTGAGTTAAACAACAATGCAGGATATTTGTTATTCCTCAACTATACATAGTGTCACTAATGATAAGGTAATTCTTCGCTTGGTATCGTACATGTCGTCGGTCATCTCTCAAGAAATGGTGAGGGAACTTCAAAGTTTGAAGATAGAGAAAAATGTCTCCATAGCAGGGTTCAGATGATGAGACAAGGAAAATGTGTTCATCCACAAATGAATCAACATGAATAACATCCTCATCCAATCGTGGGAAGTTAGATATTAAGTCTATAAATACTAGTGATTTCTTGGATTTTGCAGAAGCGAAATCGAGATCGAATTCTTGTAAAATGGCAATCCATTTATGATATTCCCCCCTATGATATGCCTAGTAAGGACATATTGTAATTGATTGACATCGACAACCACAATAGTTTTGCAAAACAATATATAATGGCGTAATCATTGGACTTCATGGACGACAACCAGAGCTAGATTTTCAACATGATAATATTTGAGCTCAGGACCAACTAAGTTTCGACTAAGATAGTAGATGATGTGATCACAAAGCTCATCATCCTCCTAAACCAAAACCATACCAATCGTCTCTTCAGATTCGCCGATATTAAGAAAGTAATCTCTATTGTATTCGAGATACTTTAGTCCAGGTGTCGATACCAGGGCTTTCTTCAAAGCATCGAAGGATTCCTAGGCTCGCTCATCCCAGATAAAAGAGGTGTCCTTCAAAAGATGCATGAAACCATTAGTAATATTGGCATAGTTTACTATAAACCGACGTAAAAAGTTAGTTTTCCCCTGTAAAACTTGAAGTTGTCAAATAGTGCATGGGGGAGGCAATCAAAGTATTGCCTCAACCTTTAACAGATCTACGATGATCCCAGTCTTAGAGACTAAAAATCCCAAAAGACGTCCAGACCTAATGCAAAAGATGCATTTATGAGGGTTCAATTAGATTCTAGAATGATGACATATTTCAAAAACTAGCTGAAGGTGCTTAGGGTGATCCAATCTCTTATGAGAGTTAGCAACAAGATCATCAAGATACACTTCGACTATATGCTTAAGATCGTGGAATGCAAAGGTAGTAGCACGTTGGAAGGTTGCTCCGACGTTTTTAAGGCTGAAAGGCATCTTTCGGTATGTGAAAGTACCCCAAGGAAAAATAAATGCCATCTCGTGTCAATCCTCGAGTTTAATTTGAATTTGGTTATAATCTGAAAATTCATCCATGAAAGAAAAAACCTTGCTTCCCTCACATTCGTGAAGAATTTCATCGATGAAAGGTGTTAGGAAGTTGACTTTAGGACATGCTTTGTTTAGGTCATGAAAATTCATGCATACATGGATGGTTCCTTGATTCTTATTCATAGGAATGGTATTGGATACCCATTCAATCCAGGGAACCGGGTAGATAAAGCCAACATTAAGCAGTTTCTCTATCTCTGACTTGATAGCAGGGGCCTTCCGGGGATTGACAACTCTAAGACGTTTTCGAACAGGATTAGCATCCATTAAGTTTTAATCTCATGTTAGAAAATTCGAGGGTTGATTCCTGGAATATCTTCATATGACCAAGAAAATACATCTCGAAATTCCATGAAGAGCTCGGTGTAGATCATGATTTATTCTGGTGAACAATCCATAGTACCAATGTGTATATTTTCAATATTTCTAGGGGTACGAGAGATATCGAACAAAACAGTAGGAGATATACTTGCCATATTCCCTTCGGCATAAATTCTGTGCGTATTAAGTGGAACTAGGACATGACTGACTATCTCGTTCAGAGTAGATCGAAAGTCATTTTGTTCGATTCTAGCGAGCTCTGGGAGAAAATAAGAGCGATGATGCATATCATCCCAAGGTTTCTCATACCCATTCATGGCTTCGATGATATATTCATCCAAGGGAAAATTCTCATCGATATAGTCATATGAACAAGACAATGAAGTGGCCCACACGGGCTTAAGAAGAAGGTCCTCCTCATCCGTCGGCGAGGTAATAGGATCGAGATAAACGAAAGAGTCAAGAACAACTTGATACGCTATCTCCATTACCGATAGTGGCATGGCCATTCCAACATGTGACTGACCTTCACAAGATGAAGTCAAGGAAGGTAGGGTCGAAGGATCGTTAACATAAGAAGTGTGGAAACGAAAGGACCTCTCTGATGAAACGAGCCTATTGGACATGGAATAAACATGGTGAATCGGTGCCATGAAGTCAAAGGTACCCATAAGGGATAAATACATTCTGACACCGATATTCTCAGTTGTTGGCTGAGAATTGTCGACTACGGGGATCGACGGTCCAATAGATGCATTGGGGATAGCATACATAAAGGACAATTGGTCGATCATCATGATCTTCCCATCGTGAGGAAAACAAAGCGTGTGGAATATGGACGATACGAAAATAGTCATAGCATAAGTCCAATTGCGTCCTAGTAACAAGTTATAATAGAGGGGCACATCAACCACCTCGACATACACCTCTACCGTCTTCCCACCTAACTGGACCAGAACGATAGGAATAATATCGTGAGGGCAGAAAGAATGACTGTCAAAATCAGTCAACATGGTTGGAAACTTAGAAAGAGTTGGAGAGATGAGATCTTTCCAACAGATCAGAGACATCATACATGTTGTAGCACCTTCATCAACAACTGAACGATTGATGGTATACTTCGAGTAACCCACATGGATTTGTAATTCCACATGGTAAGGCAAGTGAGGCTTCACATATGTGACGCCAAACTTGATAAATTTTGAGCCACTGGGGTCTAGATCTCCTAACGTATATAACAAGGCATTCCTCTGTGAGGGATACATCTGGAGTACCTCTAGGGTTGACATCGCACAAGGGATTTGACCCAGGTCCTCAACAATAGATTAATTTTGGGCGACTCTAGCATTTGGATTGTGGGTAGAGCACTTGAGCACTCCTTTCGAAATACGATGCAGTGGCTCTATTTTTTCGATCTACAAAGGTGTCTTTGGAGGAGGAGGATATTCTAGACCAGGTACAATCTATGAAGAACTATAATCGTGAGACCAGGTGGCTACATTAACTAAGAATTGACCTTATTGATGCACAAATGGTCACAGTCTTGTGTTGGTGGGTTTTGACTTCCACCAGCCACATTTCCGGCATTTGAGGAGATCGAGGCCATGTGTTGGTTATGTGGAAAAGGATTCGTCAGCATGATGGGTGGTAGAAATAAGAGCCTCGTAACTTCCATAAGTTTGGGGCATAAATGAGTAAGATGATCATCCGTACAAATATTACAAGGAAATTTCACCTTACGCCTTTATTTCTTTCCCTCACCAACATTGTTATTCGTCCTCTCATTATTACCATTGTCCTTGGGTTTATTATTATTTTTCCCACCCTTACGATTATTATTACATCCTTTCTTCTTATTCACGCCTGGTTTCTGGTTGCCATTTGGGTCGGTCGATGATTGCACAGAATGTACATCCGTCGATTGAGTGGGATTGGAACATACACACAAAGTTGAACCTCATGCGGATAGGTTTAGAGACAAATTTTCAAATGGCTTGTCATCGAGTTTGTGGATTTCACACTAGAAGAGCCTACAATTCCATTGGAATGAGGTCTGGGATTTTGTCTAGGGTCATAGTTTGACCTCGGTGTGTCTGGAATAATCTCGTATAGCATCCTAGACTGAGAGTATATAATATATAACTACTGGGCTTTGAAGATTTCTTCTTCCTCAGATGTAACCCTGGATGTAGAAGCATCCTTCGAAATAGGAGGCTGTACAGAGTTAAGGAACCATTCTAATAGGAAATCTAGGGGTATGCATGTCTTTATCAACCTCTTCTGTCCACGGCACTCTTGGATGTGATCCAAGATATGAGTGGCTTTGTCCTGGTGTAAGGTCGGTAGAAGTTCTAGGCCAGCATCGTAACGAACCGACAATTGGAAGTGGTTAAGGAAGACTAGCACCATCTGATTAAAGGTCCTGTATGCCCCATTAGGTAGCTCAATATACCATTTCACAGCAACCCCTATGAGGTTGCTTTGAAAAAATCTTAACCGAATAGAATCGTCATTAAGGGAATTCGAAGATCACCATAGGTGAAAGGTGGTAACATGATCATCGGGATCCTTGCCATTGTTGCCTTCGAATTTTGGGATATCCGAAGGAAGGTTGGTGGGAACAGGGGGCCATGTAGGATCATGACACATAGGGTCATTCATCAACTTAAACAAGTCTGACAGGTTGAGCGTGGACATAAAAGGGAGACGGGGTTGTGACATTTGGCTCCAAGCTCCCTTGAAAGATTGTGTTTAGGGAATCACAACCCATCCAGGGTTCTGGTAAGCACCATGGCCCTGTCTAAGATTGTAAGACCCTCCTCCAGGATGATTCATAAAATGTTGGTTGGGCACCATTCCAATAGGAATGTTCTGATGGGGTTTATAAAAAATGCCCCCAGCCACAGTGGTTCCAGGTTGGGGGTTGCCCAAGGTGTGAAAATGACCTCCTACGGGTGTAAATCCGGAGGATAAGGGTGGATTCCTCATGCCAAACGTGTTGTTAGGAATCAACATATAAGAGGTGGGTGTAAAGGATGGAACATAAGATAAATCTTGTCCACCAGGTTGGTTACTCCATCCATAGGTAACGAGATTAGAACCGAGTTTAAAAGAAGGAATTCCTCCCACGGTAGGAGTCGTTTGAGGGACTTGAGAGCCACCAAATGAGAACGAAGTATAAGGAGGAGATGTGCCCCTAAGTCCAATGCTAGAATTAGGGCCAGCATCTGGGATGCAGTTTGAAAACTACGAAGTAAAATTAGGCATACCATAGGAAAAAGGACTAGAGGCCAATCGGATGGACTGAACATTATAGCCTGGTGAGTGACCAAGAGACCCAAATGGGTTCGTGGAAATAGGTTGAGAATTCACTATAGGATATGCAACAATGATGATAGGTGCCTTCGGTACTACAACCATTGTGGTTGCAGGAGTAGAAGGGGTGCCATTAACTATAGTAGGTGTGGGAGTCGAGGGACTCCTAGAATTGTGATGATTCAGTTCAGTACTCATCCTTGTAGAATCACAAGTCTGATAAGTGGAGGTGTGTGTACCACGTTTGATAACTCTACGCCTTTTAGAAGGAAAAGACTCGAAATTCGGTGGTAACTGTAACAAGCAGCGAGACTGGCGGATAAGTTAGTCCGACTCCATGATGACTTAATGATGCAGGAGCATCTGCAACATCCGCAATACATCATATGAGACAGCGCGAGGAGAAAGAGAACGTACAGCTGGACAAGCCAACAAACCTTTTTTATTTTTAATTTCACCTTGGTATTGTTGCGCCGCCGTTTACTAAAGGCATTCAAAGCTGAGCGCAATTGTAATATAGTGTAGATAAGGAGGCATTTAACAGTTTTAAATGCTGGTAGATAGGGTTAGCTGTAGATTAGACAGTTTCATCTTCCAGGAGGGAAAACGAATATAGGCACCCTCCTTGTGTAAATTGATTATCAAGCATTAACATTGAGAGGAGCAGAGAACAGAGCAGAGAGCTTGTGAAGAAACTCCATGTACAAACATTGAATTAATAGGAAAGAGCTTTGATTCAGTTTCATGGATGTGTTTGATCTCTGTGTCTTGTTGTTATTATGCTTGTGCATGTTTGCTTCTTTGTATGCTTATCTTTTGTATGCTGCATATGTGATTGCATATCAGGTTCGAAACCTGAGAGAATGAGTTTCA
>SNQJ01S0042701.1:86545-98106 GCA_010110895.2 Picea sitchensis
ACCCTGGATAGATGTTGAGACAATAAATTAATCAACAAGAGTTATGAAAGTAATTGTAAAAAAATTATGCAGTAAAAATTTGAAATATTGCAACGATAAATTGTAACAATGATTGATCAAAGGTTGAGTTGAATGGTATGTAATATATTTACCCCCATAGTCTCATCCCCTCCATCTATTCTATTTAAGTTATAATCGATCAACAACTCTTCACCTGGAACTATTGTTTTTGTTGCACATACAAATATACAATTTCCTTTGCGTGCCTCAAATATGGAATTCGGTTTCTTAGTTGTTGCCACTGGTCGTGTACTATTTATAAAGCCCACAATGTTTCCAGTAGCTTTTGGCCTTCCATCAATATACATAGTTGCCCCTTTATTTTGATTGTTATCTAGTAGTTGTATATAATTTGCGGCAACTCTGTATCTCCGCATACTTTGCGTATATCAGACCAACATCAACCAATGATTGTATTTGTATAATGGTCTGACATACTCCATCAATTCAGTTATAGTGCCATAGCCGACCTTTATGCCATCCATGGAAAATAACCCCAATCCATGTAAGGACGAAGGAGCAATGCGATACATCTTCCCACCGATGAAGAAATCTGTGTCCACTTCATGTAGCTCCTTAGGTGCCCATCGTTGCATTAGATGTTTATACCTCAAGGGAAACTCAATGTCACCTATGCTCTCAACATGATACTTACATGATCCTCTGTTGGCAATAAAACATTGTATGCGGGTAGGAAATATTTTCCTTACCTTTTCCAACCTAGTTGATCTAGAGCCGGTAGATCTACTACAACACGTGTCACTTTCAACCTCTTTTACTATATCTTGATCATCACTCGAGGAACATAGATCCGACAGATACCTATTTGGTGGTACCTACACTCGTTAAAACAAGAAGATAAGTTATCGTGCCAATATACATTTTTGGTAACAACACAATTGCATATAGTTGCATTTAGTTGCATAAAGTTGAAATTGCCACACCTATCCATCATATAGTTGCATATAGTTGCATAAAGTTGAAATTTTCACACCTATCCATCATATAGTTGCATAGTTGCATAAGTTGCATTGTTGCATAAAGTTGCGTAAAGTTTCATAAAGTTGCGTAAAGTTGCATAAGTTCCATAAAGTTGCATAAGTTGCATGTTGCATAGTTGCATATAGTTTCATAGTTTCATATTTGCATATAGTTGCATACAAAATTGTTGCAATATAGTTGCATATACTTGCATATAGTTGCATAAGTTGCAATATAGTTGCATAAGTTGCATAAGTTGCAATACAGTTGCATAAGTTGCATATAGTTGCATAAGTTGCAATATAGTACCAACACAGTTGCATATAGTTGCATTTAGTTCCATAAAGTTGAAATTGCCACACCTATTCGTCATATAGTTGCATATAGTTGCATAAGTTGCATTGTTTCATTGTTGCATAAAGTTTCTTAAGTTGCATATTTGCATATAGTTGCATAGTTTCATATAGTTGCATATTTGCATATAGTTGCGTACAAAATTGTTGCAATATAGTTGCACAAGTTGCATAAGTTGCAATATAGTTGCATTTGACCACTCACCAATATTTGAGAATATAGTTGCAATATAGTTTCATAAGTTGCAATATAGTTGCAATATAGTTGCATTTGGAACCATTGGTACATTTTCATAATAATAATAGGTCTCAAGGTGTGTACCATGACTAGAGAGGAAAAAAAGGGCCTTAGGTCCTAAACATATTTTTTTTTGGCTCATTGGCCATTAACAAGACTTCAAACCACCACATCTATCCTATTTAATAGACTATGGTGCTTGGGTGGGATATGGGTGTCATTCACATTTTTTTCACACCATGTATGGAACTTAGGTCTTGTCCATGGTCAGGGAAAGAACACAAGGTTTTTAGGTCCTGTTTAAATCTTCTTAGGATTAAGCTTCATGATGAAGTTGTCAAAAAACAACACAAGACATATGTAAAAATCTTTAGCCTCTGTGTGGGATCTTAGGTGCCATTAATAGTTTTTTCATAATAAGAACAGTTCTCAAGGCTTGTACCATGTCTAGGGGAAGAAAACAAGAACATTAAGCTCACAATGAAAGTTCTCAAATTCAAGGGCCATGAACTAGGCCTCAAATAACCTTGTAGATATTACTTAAGAGATATTTGACCTTCTAGTGGGATATGGGTGCCATTAGGATTTTGTTTGCACCATATATGTAATTAAAGGTTTATATCATCACCAAGGTAAGAAAATCACGGCCTTCTTCCCTAAATGAAGCTTTTTTTATGCTTAATGGCCATGAAAAATGCCTCTATTTGGGAATATGTGCACCATTAGTATGTTTTGAATAAAAAGAATGGGTTTCAAGACCTATACCATGGCCAAGGGAGGCAATAAAGGGTTAAGGCCCTAAATAAATCTTCTTGATCTTAATGGCCATGAACAAGGCCTCAAACCACCATACATATCCTCTCTAAGGGATATATGGAATTTGGGTGGGATATGGTCACCATTCACAAGTTTTGGGCATAATGTATAGCAAAGAACATAAGGTGCTTAGGCCCTATTTGAATCTTATCAGGGCTGATATTTGTGATGCAATCCTTAAACAACCACACAAGATCTATGTAGAGTATCTTTGGAACCATTGGTATGTTTTCATAATAAGAATAGGTCTCAAGGTGTGTACCATGGCTAGGAGAGGAAACAGGTACCTTAGGTCCAAAATGAAGCTTCTTCACTTCAAGGTCTATGAACTAACCATTGAATGATCATGTAGATAATGTTTAAGGGATATTTGGCCTCGAGGTGGGATTTGGACACCATTATTATCTTTTCACATCACATATGGGAGTTTAGGCTTATACCATCATTAAGGGAAGGATAAAAGGGAATTAGGATTTAAATGAACCTTATATTCTTAATGACCAAGATCAAGGCCTCCAATTAGGAATATGGGCAACATTGGTATGATTTAAATAATAATAATGGCTATTAGGAATTCTACCATGGAAAGGGGAGGGAAATAATGGCCTTAGGCCCTAAAAAAATCTTCTCATCCTTAATGGCCATGAATAAGGCCTCAAACCACCACACATATCTTCTTTAAGGGATCTACATACTTTAGGTGGGATACAATCACTATTCACAAGTTTTGAACATCATGTATGGCACTTTGGATCTTACCCATGGTTAGGGAAAGAACATAAGATACTTAGGCCCAATTTCAATGTTCTCGTTGATCTTTGCGATGTAGTCTTTGTACAATCACACAAGACACTTGTAGGGGATATTTCACCTCCACATGGGATATTTCATGCCAATAGTACATTTTTCATAATAAGAAAGGATCGTGGGCTTATGCCATGGCTAGGGGAGGAAAACAAGGAACTTTGGCATAAAATAAATATTATTGAGATCAAAGTTAGTGAACTAGGCCTTGAAGAACCACACAGTTCCTTTTTTAGGGATTCTTTGCCTCTTGGGGAGATATGGGAGCCATTAGGAGGTTTTTTGCACCAAAAATGAAGTCCAAGGCACATACCATATTTGGGGGAGGAAAAAAAGGGCCTTATGCTCTAAGAAAATATTTTTCGTGCCTAATGGAAAAGACTAAGTCCTTCTATTGGGAATGTGTGCACCATTAATATATTATGGAAAAAAAGATTTTGTATCAAGAGATATACCATGGATGAGGTAGGAAAACAAGTGACCTAGGCCATGTACAAATATTCTTGATCTCAATGGTTATGAACAAATCCTTGAAGCACCACACAGACCATATCTAAGGGATCTTTGGCCTGTGGGTAGGATATGGGCACCATTCACAGGTTTTATGCATCATAGTTGGCTCTCAAGGCCTCTAAGAAGTAACTTAGAGCCATTAGGAGGATATAGTTGCATTCATAAGTTGCATTAGGAGGATATAGGTCACACATTCATAAGTTTCATATAGTTGCATAAGTCACATATAGTTGCATAGTTGCATAAGTTGCATATAGTTGCATAATTTGCATTGTTGCATAAAGTTGAGTGTTGCACAAAGTTGTGTAAAGTTGCATAAGCTGCATTGTTTCATAAATATGTATGTTGCATAAAGTTGCGTAAAGTTGGTTAAAGTTGTGTAAAGTTGTGTAAGTTGCATTGTTGCATGTTGCGTAAAGTTGTGTAAAGTTGTGTAAAGTTTCATAAAGTTGCGTAAAGTTGCGTAAAGTTGCAGAAGTTTCATTGTTGCTGTAACACCCTGTTTCCCCCAGCTTGTAAATATAACTGGATTGGCCAAGAACTATGGAAAACTCATAATTGTGAATATGTGATGTAAATGGACCTTGAGGAAAAGGTCAATGAATGTGAATAACATTTTGAATTTATTGTAGGACTGCTGAGAGGGGATGTGCAGAAAAGAGACCACGATGGCGGTGGAAGGCACCTTAAAAGGTGGTGTTAACTTCCACCGAGAATTAATACTGTATTTGACTCCACTGGCCCAGAGAACCAAAAGCGGCTCGCTGGCCCCCGAATTAAATGCCTCGCAGACTGGTAGGTAGATGGCTCCTCAGGAATTAATGAGGGATGGGGAGGTGAACCGCCCATCCGTAGAGCCATCATGACTGGCCAGTGCGAGGGTAATCGTGCCACATGCAACCTCGCAAGAGGATAAGGTGTGGGGTAGAAGAGATAGAGGGGGTAGACGCGAGGGGAACTCTAGCATCACGCAGAGAGGAAGGATTGCAACCTTCTCTCCTGGTCACTGGCAGACAGAGAGACGCAGTATCATAGCATCGTGGTCTCAGCTCAGGGGTGGCTAGTGGTAAATCCACTGGGAGTCGCTAAGCCTACAGTTGGGTGGAAACGAGAACCCCTCTCAGCAGTTGCACCCACTTCTGGTGTTATTTCTGATAAGTTTTTTACATATTGCATCTTGAAATTCATATACTGACATATATGCTCATAGAACTGTGAAATTGTGAACGATTACAGTATAAGAATGTTTGTGCAGTGTTTTGATAATAAATAATAGATATATGCTTATAATAGGAAGACCACGCATGGCTTATGTTGATGAATGAATTTAATTATGCATGAGTTGAACCAAGTCAGACTTCCAGTCCGTCCTCGGGAATTTGTTTCCCCTTGTCTGTCTCCCGGAATACCCCGGAATAGATCTCTTCACAGAGATTTTCCTCCTTGGAAAGGTTTACCAAGAACCTGGAAAAAGGACTTGAATGGGCATGTTTTAACAACCCTGTACAAGGAGGAATTATCCTCTTAAAATCCCAAAGTAGTAGCGTAGGGATAAGTATCGATCGACGAGCGAGATCCCGTCGGAAGACCCATGGTCACTCACGACCGTCAGATTGACGAAAGAAACAAGGGCTTTACATACCTTTCCCCTCTTCCTCTACCTTCATGAATAGCGAGGAAATTGGGACCGTAGATCCCCAAGGTATGTGGGAGAATCTAGACCGTTGGATCTTGATCCAGAGACCCGACAGTCGTCGGATCTGCAGAGAGTTGCATGGGAGTTAACCTCGTAAACAGGAGGAGAAAAGTCTTGGAGGAATTCTCGACACATATCGGGACATCGAGGCGTCGGGAGTCGGGATATCGGCATTCCTGTGGATAGGAGATTGGGTGAGTCCACCTTGAAAACCCCGACACAAATCTAGGCCGTCCGTCTGAGAAAGGACACGTGTCACGTGATCGCCCATTCTGGAGATCCAGACACTAGACATCGGTATATAGGCACTCGGGAACTTGGAGTTCCTGAGGTCGTGAAAGTCGGGATATCAGAAGTCTCAAAAACACGAGGGGTAATCTAAACCATCCATTCTTGGGATGCGTGGCAGCGATTGAGCGATATCGGGAAAAGTCCCGAAAGGAGAATCGTCAATCGGGAAATCGCAAGTCGGGATATCGGGAATCCCGTGGACAAGAAGTCCTTGCAACTTGGAATCGCGAAGTCCGAAACCCCGCCAAGGGGGAGAAAGCTCCGTTGTTGTGGGGCCTAACTGATGTCAGTTCGGAGAATCGGGGATCGAGATATCGGGGATCCCGTGCACAAGGTGTTTATTCATTTCGGCATTGCGATGTCCGAAAACCTGAAGGGAGGTAAGGCTGCGGTCTTGTAAGATAGTGGTCACGTGGACCAAGAGTCTAGCCAGAAGGGGCTAAGGGCCAAAGATGGGGAGTTGGCTCATCGGAGATCGGGAGATTGCGGGGATAGATATTCGTGACATCGAGGATCACGAAGCCCCGAATCCCGATAAGGAGATAAGACTGCGGTCTTACGAGGACTAGTCATATGGACTAGGGGCATAACCGGGATGGGCTAAGGTCGGAAGTTGGAGCGTATCGGGATTTGGAGGATTGGGAATCCCGTGGGAAAATGCATTGCGACATTTGAAGGCTCGAAACCCCGAAAGGGAATAAGACTGCAGTCACAGGGATAGTGGTCATATGGGCCAAGGTCTTATCCAAGAGGGCTAACGAGTAAGGTGCCGTATCGGCAGATCAGCGATCGGGAGTTCGAGGGGATAGAGGTTCTCGACATCAGAAAAGATGAAACCCCGAAAAACAAAATTAAGTCAGGGAAAAGGTCACAGGTGCGTGCAGAGGCCGTGACAGGGAAAATAGCAGGACCTGTGGATCGGGTTCTCATCAGAGATTCCATCAGGGAATCAGAAGACAAGACAAGACCCCAAGAGAGAAACTTGCCCCTCAGTAGCTCCATCGAGGCTCGGTGTTTCGCTGTTTTAAGCTTCGAGATTTGCAGAGTCGAGCGACTCGACATTCCGGTAGCACTAAGTCGCGAAGTGTGAAAATACGTCGTGTTGATTCGGCCCATAGTCGTGAACTAAAATCATATGAAGGAGGAAAAAG
This sequence comes from Picea sitchensis, assembly GCA_010110895.2. NCBI lineage: Eukaryota > Viridiplantae > Streptophyta > Pinopsida > Pinales > Pinaceae > Picea > Picea sitchensis. Next base: position 93,449 of record SNQJ01S0042701.1, read on the forward strand.
GAAAGAGATAGCCTGCGCTAAGACTTGTAGGACTTCAGGGATTCTGATTGTTGAGAAATCAACGAAAAAAATTTGATTTGCGTAGCGGATATTTGACAAAGTGGTATCAGAGCATGGTTACAACACTCAGCCTGATTGGGCTCATGCACGAGTCGCGCATAAGCTTCGTTCAAAGTAATCCTACGAAGAGTAACCCCCTAACCTAACTCTCTTGCCCAGGATTGAAAAACTCGGAGACGAGAACCCGACTGTGTATGCATGTGAAAGAGTTATAAATTATGCAAATTATAAAAAAATGTATTTAACTCTTGACTAATAACTAGTGTTTGTATTTTCACTCAAGCGGATGATCAGCTACGGGAATCTACAGACGCAGAGTATGGTTACTCACTAAGAGGTGGGAGAAGGCTCCCACAATAGAGACGAAGAGTCTGACAAAAGAAGAACAATAAGAATCCCTCCAGACCTAGCCGAAACTATGAGGAGTCTCATGGTTGAATTGCAAAGCTGCAAGGACGATAATGAAAGGATGATGAAAGAACAAGAAAAGAAAACCGAAATTAATGTAGTTTTACTGCAGAGCTTATCCGACCTACAGCGACAAATGCAGCATGAACCTGAGATGCATAATCATGGTCGCGTCAGTGCCCATACTGAGAGAAGCACATCAAGAAAGTTCCACCCCAGAGGTAAAGGACCGGTACCAGACAATTCCACTGAGAAGGAAGCTGGTGATTCAAAAGGATCTTCCAGTAGCAGGACCAGTTCCTATTCTCGAAGAAAACAAAAGAAGCAAAAGACTTCCAAGGGTCATAAATTTGAGGAATTCAAAAAGGCCAAACCGCCCTCCTTCGATGGTGAGATAAAGAAGGGAGAGGAAGCCGAGGCCTAGCTACTTGGATTGAAGAAATATTTCAGAGTCCATGATTTTTCAGAGAATTTGAAGGCCCGAGTGGCCACTTTCAATCTGAATGGAAAGGCTTCCATCTAGTGGGAAGATCTTAAGAATATGAAAGGGGTCCACGAGGAGGACCTGTCTTGGAAAAGGTTTGAGAAGTACTTCCGGAAGAAGTATTTGTTGGAAAGATATTTCGACGAGAATGCTAAAGAGTTTTATGAACTCAAACTGGGACAACCCACTATAAAGGAATATGTCAACAAATTCCTCGACTTATTGAGATATGTACCCTACATCAATGCGGAGAAGGCGAAGGCACAACGCTTCATCAGTGGGATACCCAAGGAATACCGAAACCGAATTGAATTCGACGAGCCAAAGACCTTAGAAGATACTATTCGAAAGGCAACATATTGTCATGAACAATATGGACATCGGGCAGAGTCTTGTGGAGATTGGAAATAGAAGAGTGGTTCGAGATTTCAGAAAAAAGGGATCAAATCCTCAGGATTTAAAAACTACAAAAAGAACCCCAGAATGAACTTTCCAACCCGGAGTGTACTCCAACAAAAATTCCCCTCAGTGGATGGAAATAAAACTTTTGGACCTATATCGGTAAAGACTAATAACCCAAAGAAATAACCTCTAAAATGTTGGGGTTGCGGAGAAGAGAATCTTCTGAGAGACTATCCACACCGACAACAGAATAGTCAGAAAGTTTATAACATTTAGGAAGCTACCACAGTCAATGAGGTGGAAAGGAGTGTGCCACAGATTTATGCAGCCTTGGATAATAACCAAGCTGACCACCAAGCTTCAGTGGTGGAAATAGAAGGTATGATTTTCAACCATCTAGTGTCTGTTTTAATTGACCCTGGTTCAAATTTGAGTTATATAGCCCCTAAGGTTGTGGATAAGTGTAAGCTACAACCACAAAAACAAACCAAGCCATGGTTGGTACAGTTAGCCACTGGCACCAAAAGAAAGGTAGTAGAGGTCATACTAGCCTGCCAATTAACGTTGGGTGAATTCCCCACCCAAGCAACCCTTAATGTATTACCCCTGGGATCATACGACCTATTGATTGGTATGGACTGGCTGGCCACCCATAAAGCCAAATTGGACTGTTACCATAAAACCTTAGAATGTGTGAGCAAAGAAGGAAAAAGGATAACCCTACAAGGGATCCGAAAGCCGGTCTCGGTGAGACAAATATCAGCCCTGCAAATGAGAAAGTATTGCCGAATGGGATGTCCCCTATATGCAATACAGGTGCTAAAAACAATCGAAGGTGCTAAACCCATCCCTGATGATCACCCTATACTGAGAGAATATAGAGATGTGTTTTCGGAAGAGGTACCGGGTCTACCTCTGAGAAGAGACATTGACTTCTCAATAGAACTCGCACCAAGAGCGGTGTCGGTGTCCAGGACACCCTACCGGATGAGCACACCTGAATTAGTTGAACTCAAATTGCAATTGAAACAAATGATGGATAAGGGTTATATTCGACCCAGTGTGTCCCCATGGGGAGCACCAGTCCTGTTTGTGAAAAAGAAGGATGGCACCCTTAGACTGTGTATAGATTATAGATATCTCAATAAAGTAACCATAAAGAACAAGTACCCCTTGCCCAGGATCGATGATCTATTCGATCAATTGGGGGGTGTGTCTATTTTCTCAAAGATTGACTTGAGGTCAGGATACCATCAAGTTCAAATCAAGGGTGAAGACATCCATAAAACCGCTTTCCGGACATGGTATGGTCATTATGAGTTTGTGGTAGTGCCATTTGGGTTAACCAATGCCCCTGCCACTTTCATGTGTTTAATGAACAATGTACTCAGTAAATTTTTAGATAAATTTGTACTAGTTTTCATTGATGACATATTAATCTACTCTAAGAATAGAAACGAACATGAAGAGCATCTTAGACTTGTGCTACAAGTGCTAAGAGAGCATCAACTCTATGCTAAATTAAGCAAATGTGACTTCTTTTAGAAGCAAATACACTACTTGGGACATGTTTTGTCTGAGGAAGGGGTAGCAGTAGATCCTGACAAGATCAGGTCTATCATGGAATGGCCTACCCCAAAGGATGTCTCAGACATAAGATCCTTTATGGGATTAGCGGGATACTATAGGAGATTTATAAAAGGATTCTCCAAGATTTGTTGTCCAATCACTTCCCTCTAGAAGAAGGGGACAAAATTCCTGTGGACACAACAATGTGAAGAAAGATTTCAAACCTTGAAACATCTACTAAGCCATGCACCCATGTTGAAAATCGTTGACCCAGAAGCTAATTTCCTTGTGTGCGCAGATGCCTGTAAGGAAGGGCTCGGAGGAGTCCTTATGCAGGAAGGAAAGGTGATCTACTATGAATCCCGAAAATTGAATGAGCATGAAGTCAATTATGTAACTCATGATCTAGAACTAGTTTCCATAGTGCATGCCTTGAAAATGTGGAGGCATTACCTCCTGGGAAGGAAATTTGTACTTATGACGGATCACTGTGGATTGCGGTATTTGTTTGATCGACCAAAGCTTAATGCTAGACAAGCTAGATGGATGGCCCTCCTTAGTGAGTTTGATTTTGAAATCAAACACATCAAAGGGAAAGAAAATAGGGTGGTCGATGCCCTTAGCAGGAGCATGAGAACGATTCACCTGACAGCGGTGAGTATCTGCGAGACAGATGTCAAGAAAAGAGTCAGAAAGGCATAAGAAACAGATTCCTTCACTCAGACTGTGACCCTATACCTACAACAAGAACCCACTGGAGAAAAATATGAAGGCTACCAGATGACTGAAGGAGTTCTTCTCACCTACAGAGATAGAATGTACATTCCAAATCGTGACGACTTGAAGAGGTTCATCATGGATGAACTACATAAAAGACCTTACACTGGTCACCCAGGATACCAGAAGATGATCACTGCCACCCGAAAACAATTTTATTGGCCTAGATTGAAGAAAGATGTAGCCAAATATTTGACCCAATGCATAGAATGCCAACAGGTTAAAGCAGAACATCGACACCCAGAAGGACTATTACACCCTTTACCCATACCAGAATGGAAATGGGAAACCATCTCTATGGATTTTGTCACTGGATTACCAACTTGAACCAAACATAATGATTCCATTATGGTGGTGGTGGATAAACTGAGAAAGTCTTCTCATTTCATCCCCGTCAAATCAACCTGCAAGGCGATAGATATCGCCCAAATATTCATGAAAGAGGTGTTCCGACTGCACAGTATGCCGAGAAGATAATATCTGACAGAGACACAAAATTTACTTCCAATTTTTGGAAACCACTGATGGCTGGTTTGGAGACCAAATTGTTGTTCAGCACCGCCTATCACCCTCAAACCGACTGACAGACAGAAAGAGTGAATCAAATATTAGAGGATATGTTAAGGATGCATGTAATGCATCAACCCGGGAAATGGGAAGGCTACCTGCCATTGGTAGAATTCGCCTACAACAACGGCTATCAAGCATCCTTAAAGATGAGTCCTTTCGAGGTCCTATATGGTAGACAATGTAATACTCCATTCAGTTGGATTAATCCTGTAAATAGGATTTCTTTTGGACCCAACATGTTGAAATAAATGGGACAACAAGTGACTCAGATAAAACAAAATCTGAAGGTCGCTCAGAACCTACAGAAAATTTATGCTGATCAAAAGAGAACTCCAAGAGAGTTCAAAATGGGAGACCATGTATATCTCAGAATTAAGCCCAGAAGGAG
>SNQJ01S0042701.1:107423-121333 GCA_010110895.2 Picea sitchensis
TAGTAGATTTCATCATGTTATCGTAGATTTCGCCATGAATTTTTTATATTTTAGATACTGATCCTTATTAATAGTGTATAAACAAGTTACATCAACTACAAACTAAAGTTAATCACTACATCTAGAATTGTGTGTGATTATAATTTTTTTAGAGAAACAACATCACATATCAGAAAAGGGTATGTGGATTTTATTGAGAATGTTGAAACAAATATACTTTATTTATATTAGAAGACTATGGTATATAATCATAAGTTCATTTGTTAAAGGTGCTTAGTCATAAGCCAAGAAAGTTAAAGGTGGCTAACCATAAGCTAAGATGGTTGAAGGTGGTTAGTTAAAAGTGATTGTTATGTGCCTAATCGCGACATAGATAACATCTTTATAATAAGGTCATATGCGTACACATGTTTTCTTTATATAATAATGACATATATACCTAACATAAGTTTAGGGTTAGTGTTTATGTATCTTATTAGTCCCTGCTAAAGCAGGGAATATAGCAATCGATTGCAAGTCAAAATCATTTTGACTTTTGTAAATTTACAAAAAATTTAACAATGTTTTATAATGTTTTTCAATAGATATTTATTAATGAGAAATTATTATTATTATTATTATTTTTTATGTCTGGAGGAATCAACAACTAGTTGGGCACGTGCTCGCGTTACACGTGGTCGTGTTATCCAACCTCTACCACTATAACCTCCAGGTGTGCCCACGATGCCCCTTACGCGGCACACAAGGTAAGTCAGGGGGAGTTGAACTCGAAACCTCATGGAACTTCATTTTCATGGCACTTTCCAATTGAGATGCCCCCCCGAGGGCTTATTAATGAGAATTTTATATATAAATAAAAAAAAAATTATTTGAATATTCAAAATTCTATTTTTTTATTGGTCAAAAACTCTGAAGTGAGTAATTTCCCCTGGTTGGAGGTGACAATTAACCACAAAACTAAAAAAAATAAATTATTTGTTTTTTAAAAAATCCACAAATAGCCATGTATTAATTAAAAGTACAAATAATGATTGATGTTACCGACATTCTATGTGCAGTAAATTTAAGAATACACTTTGGATTTTGAGACTTTGTTTCATCTCCCAATGAGTTTATGAGTGCACTTTCTCCAACGTCCAGATGTACACACCCGATCACGTCAACCACAACGTTAGCCTCGGGTTTTGTTTTTCATGCTTAAATAATGGAAATTCTCATACTTTGTTTTGCAAAATGTATAGACCCGATCACGTCAACCACAATATTTAGTCTTGGGTTTTGTTTTGCATGCTTAAATAATGGATGATGTCTCGTACATTAATAATTATATGTAACATCAACAGGCTATCTTGTCACTAATGCCAACCTACCCATTATTTATTACAATATGTTGAGGATAGCAAATAATTTATGCGGAAGAGGGAAATGTTATTAATATTTCTCTTAATATATATGCGGAAGAGGGAAATGTTATTAATATTTCTCTTAATATATATGCGGAAGAGTGAAATGTTATTAATATTTCTCTTAATATATATGCGGAAGAGGGAAATGTTATTAATATTTCTCTTAATATATATGCGGAAGAGGGAAATGTTGAGGATAACAAATAATTTATGTGGAAGAGGGAAATGTTACAATATATTGCAGCTATTACCCTTGTTGTTATAAACATGAGTTTCCTCCCTATCTTATATATACCATAACTTATCATTTATCAATATAACAATCAACTTCAATATTTTATTCATGGAGATTTCTTCCTTCATTTATTTGAATTAGTAAGTGCTAGCCAACCATTAGGTGTGCAAGTATCCCAACCATTATTGTCACTGTTATATTATTTTCAATTTATGAAAGTGTGATCCCTTTTGGGTACTAGGGATGTAACAAGTGCTATCAAAGCTTCAATCAAGCTTTGTTGGTGTTTTTTTGTTAGGTCTTAAAAATAAAAGAGAGAAGAAAATGACAATCAATTACTATCATTTCATTGATCAGGGTTGAGTTTCAAGAGCAATTCTATATCTTTATTAATGAAAAGAGAGAGAGATTATACCTACAATTGAAGGGAAAAGGGTATGTGGATTCCATAAAACTAGAATATTATGGAATCCACATACCCTTTTCCATAGAATATACTAACTAGATCCAAAAACCAAAGACATGAAATATGGTACTACACATATAATATGTTATTAAGGAAAAAACAAGCTACATGAAATTTGGACATTTGAACAAAAATTTACAAGTTAAATGAGTACATCAATAATAAATAACATACTAACCTTGCAAGTTCAAAATCTGAGCTATGTAGATTGAGAATTGGATTTGTTCAACCGGTGGGTGACGGAAAAAATAAACATCTCAAACAAAAGCCAAGAGATCTATAGCAATTGTGTTGCAAAGTCTCTTAAAGTCACGTATATATAGATCAAATAGTCAACTAGCTGTTAACACTGACCAATGAGATAGACAAACTTTTTGTCGCTATTGCCACGAAAGTTCGTTTCTATTGCGACAAAATTCCAGATTAGGTTAAAATAATATTTTTGTGGATATTGTGACAAACTTTCATGGCAATATCGACGAAAATACTACCCTGTTTAAAAAAAAGATGAAACTAGTGGATGCGTGGAAAATTTTTGTGGAATAATCCACCCATATGTAGTAGTGTCTTGATATAAAGACTCTACTGTGTATAGACATAGACAACCCAAGTAGAATATCAAGGAGAAAAACACCTAGCCTAATGTACAAGGACAATCAAAATGAAAATATGATGAGAAAGGCACCGCCCAAAAATTCAACCAAATACAGGTTTCCTGTCATTCCACAAACACTTAACAGTCACTGCAAAGACCCAAGAAGACTCAACAATCATCAAAACCTACCCAACAACCACCAAACCCAGCAAATAAGAAACAAAGGTTGATTTATGCGACTTTTCAAGGGAACAACGCGTATGTACGTAGCTTGTAGAAGGACAACACACGTATGTATGCGACTATCAAGAAAAAACCCATGTATATGTGTCAAAACACAACTAGGCTAAGGTGAAGGCTAAAAGACTCAGACCCAGAGTGATTATAGGCTATCATGCAGTCATATGACAAGAAACTCAATATGAATGAGAGAAATCTAAGGAGAAAACACTCCAAACCCCAAGAAAGAATATTCTATCCCCAGTATGGTCGCCAATTCTGTTATGAGGAAAATCTCTCTATGGCTAGGGGTAAAACACAACAGACAGAAATGACTGCAGAAATCAACTCTACTCTCAAGTATGATATATAAACAAATGTGCTAGCAAGACAAGATATAAGGCCTACCTCGTCCAGACGTTCGATGAAGTCCGTCGTTGAGCACTTGACCCAAAACAATATACTTGCAACTAGTCTTCAACAACCAAGCAACGCAAGTATATGGTGATAATATATGATGTTAGCATATTCAATAGCATAATCCATTAACATTCATAACAAATATGCCCATGGAATAATAATTCAAATATTTGGAAGATATCAATTGGACAAGAAAAGAGTATTTCTATTAAGATATAATCAACATAAGTGAATAAGTTACATACTTCTGTGTCGACATGGTTTGGAACCGAGAAACTAATTTCCTTCTAGCTGGGCCTCCACCATTTCAATCCTCCACCAAAGGCAAGCTCATGTAAGACATAAAATAGAGTTCTCACTCAATAAGGGAAGATATTGGGGGGTGAACAATGTGTTCAGACTTAAAGGATAAAGGGATGCAGACTCAATGTGAAGTGAATAATTCCTCCAAAGTAACTTTGATCTCAAAGTTGAATTCTTTCTCCTCTTTTCCATAGCTCAGAATTGTCTCATTTATAGCCTTCAAGTGGAACTGAAGGGTCGATTCAGAACATTTCCAATATATGGAAGGCCAAGGATCATTGATCTTTTTTCGTGACATGGAAACCCAACACTAATTTTCATTTTTTGGGCACATTTCCCGTTGTACGCGGGATGTAGTGGTGAAACCTGCGTATACACATGCTGTATAGTAGGCAAGGTGCATATATGTGGAAAAATTGTACTTTTAGCTCTGGGATTTTCAAAAAGGGATTAAAAGTCTGCATGGGGAAATGGAAAAAGGCCTTCTGTGCAAGATTGCACGGGGTGAGGCAAATCATGTCGTAATAGTCGGGCCAAGATCCCAAGTTCAAATCCAATTTTTGGAAGGGGTTGTTTAAGGGATTTGGGACAAATTTGAATTTCAGTACAACATATCATCCAGAGTCAGATGGGAAGACAGAGATAAATAATCATATAATTGAGGATATGTTGAGAATGTATGTAATGGACAAGCCTTCTAGGTGGGAGGAATATATCCATTTAGTTGAGTTTTCCTACAATAATGGGTATTATGAATCATTGAAGATGAGCGTGTTTGAAGCATTATATGGCAGAAAATGAAACACACCAGTAATTTGGGATAAATTGGGCCAGAATTGTTAAAGGAAATGGAAGAATAAATGGTAAAGATCAGGAATAATTTGAAAGTTGCAAAAGATAAGAAAAATATATATTCTGATAAAATAAGAACACAGAGAATTCAAAGTGGGAGAGCATGTGTTTTTAAAAGTTAAATCCAAGAGAATCTCACTGGAATTGGGAAGTTTCCCAAAGTTGGAAGTGAGATATTGTGGGCCTTTTGAGGTCTTAGAAAATATAGGACTAGTTGCATACATGCTAGCATTACCTCCGTCCATGAGAATTAGATAGGACTAGTTGCATACATGCTAGCATTACTTGCATCCATGAGAATTCATAACATGTTCCATGTGTCTTTATTAAAAAAAGTGTGTACCTAATCCTAGTCATGTGATTGATTGGAATTCAATCCAGGTGGAACACGAAGGGGATTTATGGGTGGAACTAGTGCACATTCTAGACCAGAAAGTCAAATTTCTCTAGAACAAATCCATCGTCTTGGTAAAGGTTCAATGGACCTATTATGATCTTAAGATGCTACATGGGAGCATGAGGAAGCCATGCGAGAAGAACACCCACAATGTTTTGTAAATTTTGAAGAAAATTGAATGTACATTTGTACATAAGTGAATGAAGACTCCATTATGGCACCTAGAGTTCTTAGAACCACAACTTTGAGATTTCATGTCCAACCAATGTGTGGGTTGAGGGGAAACGAAAGTTTCTAGTTGGAATTGTTGCGTGAGTCATTAACTTGCTTATTAATTATTTTGATGTAATGTTTTTATATATGTCAATGTGTAAACTGTATGGTTATGTGCACTAAGGACAATGCAATTTGCGGAAGGAAGTGAATGTAACATCCCCGTTTTCAAACCCCAAACTAGTGATGTATATTGTAAATGTAATGTATGGCCCAAAGCCAAAGTGATGTAATATGTAAATGATGTAAATTGAATATAATGAATAAAATGTATCACCAACTACAGATGGACACAGATGGATATTTAGTGGCTGAGTATCTACAAGAGAGGGAAGAAGTCCAAGGGGGATATTTTACCCATGTTTATTAAACCCAAACCATTTTTCTCTAAATGATCCATACCATGAACCTTCCATTAGTTGTTGAGTGTTCTAGAGCCCAATCATTAAATTCCTGTAAGAGGGTTGGTGTGAGAGGCATTCCCATAGTTATTGAGAGTATGGGGGATGGGTATAGTCAACTTGGGGAAGAGTGTAAGTCAATCAAGCAAGAGAAAGAAGGGAAAATTCGTATGGCTAGGAGACCAGAATTGCACATTCACATTTTTGGCATAGAGAGTAGTTTTTACATGGAGTTCTAAGTACTGAAGCTTCAAGGTAGATATTGTGGGAAATTTTGGCATCTATTTGGAGTAAAAATTCATGGAGAAAGAAGTTGTGTTCCTAAGAGTAACGTGTTGTTCAAAATTCGCCAAGGAAGCATGCATTTTTCTATTGGACAAATTCGTGTTTGCAGTTGTAGAATTACTGAGGTCCCAACAAGTAGATTTCTTGTCCAACCTGTGTTGGAATCCATAGAGGGGAGTGGAAAGGATTGATGGATTGTGAGCAATGAAGGGGGATTCCATCCCTTGGATTGTGTAGGTTGAGGGGAAGAGAGTTGGTGTGCTGGAATTAGTTGTGAGTTTGACTGTTGAGAGTCATACATTATCCAACCTTTGGGACCATTGCCTCTTGTGGATTCATAGCCCCTGCTCGGGGGTGACTTGATGTTAAGAACTGGAAAAAGAGGTATACAATTGGGAGGAACATATTTCCTTTGCAGCGGGTTGCATACTTTCTTAAGATAAGTGTTCTTATTTGTTGTGTTCATTTATGTCAAATGTTGATATAGTTTCTATGCAATTTACTCTGAGTTATCTTGGTTAAATGCTACTTGTTATGAGTAGAATGATGCATTCAAATATATATTTATGTGGTTGAATGTTGATGTTTGTTGTTTAGTTGTTGTTGTGCACAATGAAAGTAGTTTCATTTACGTTTTTAAGTAGCATAAGTAGTTACATGAGCTTGAATGTCATGCTGTGTTTTATTTCCGCAATTAGAATTGGTATCAAGAATTTTGTTTGGGTTGTTTTAGAAAACGACGTGACCCAACTGAGGGCTAGGTATGTTACAATCGATGTTTGGGATATACTTCCTTCACCATAACTTTCCCCATAAGTCATCCTTGCTGTGAAGCCATCACTACCATGTTTTGGCCCCTAAAGCAAAGCAGGATTTCAAGATGTCTTAGCTCCAATCCACCTACTAATTTTGGAAAACAAATTTTGTCCCATGCTACCAGGGCCTATTTTCTTTCCTTTTTGGCCCCACCCCAGAGGAACGATCAATGAATATTGTGAATAACTTTTAAGATGAATTTGGGGGAAGCCAAGGAAGAAAACATAGATAAGGGCATATCCTCAAGAACTGATTTGAGTAGGACTAGATGGCTTGACATGTTTAGAGATAAAAAAATTCCAATTGGAAAGTTTGTTTTCCATCTTTGAGAGGAGGTCCTCCCAAGTTGAATTGCAGAGTGTGTTCTCCATCAACAATGGACCTAGAAATTTGGACAAAAGGGAGCTTCTTTGAAAGCCAAGAATATTGGAAATTTTAATTTTAATAGAATGATAAGTGTTAAAGAAAACAAAATTATGAACTTACCATAGTTTATGGAGGTACTTGAAGCATCCATGAATTCTAAAAGAACTTGCTTGATGGCTTGAGCTTCGCAGACTGTTGGAATTCCAATAAGCATTGTGTCATAAAAAATTGATGGTGGGAGGATACAATATCTTTACTAAAGAATATCAAACCTCGAATTCTTTTGTTGTCCACTTCTACCTTGACTACCTTGATTTCTCTCCCCAAACCTTCAACCATTAAAATGAAAATAAAAGGGGATAAATAGTCCCCTTTCCAAATTCCACAAGAAGGAGAAAAGTTCATTGAAGGTGAGTGATTTACAAGAATAGAGAAAAAGGAGAAATATGTGAGATACATAATCCATTTTATCCATATTGTCGAAAAACCAAAGGCCAATAAGATTTTCTTGATGTATTTCCAACTTAGCTTGTTAAAGGCCTTAGACATATCTAATTTGATGAGCATACTTGTTTTTTTGGTGGTTTTCGGTGAACGAAACATTTCGTGAGACATAATTGTATCTTCTAAAATTTGTTGGCCTTTCACATATCCAGTTTGTTTAGGAGAAATTAATTTAGGAAGGGTAGGATTGATACTTTTTGCAATGACTTTAGTGATAATTTTGTACACCACGTCGAAAAGATAAATTGATTTGAATTTTTTGGGGTCTTTAACCTTATCTTCTTTCAATATCAGGGCTATAAAGGTGGTGTAAATCTATGGTAATACATTAGAGAATCTGTGAGATTCTTCCAGAAGATCCCATACATCCTGTTTAATGACCAAGCAACAAGCTTGGAAGAATTTGATGGTAAAGTTGTTCGTTCCTGGATATTTTCCCTTAGGCATTTCCATGATTGTCTTCTCTACTTCCTCTAATGCAATATCTCTAAGAGGGCATCATTATGTTCTCGTTATTTTCTAAATGGCATCTTTTCTATCTAGTTGAGGTTCAAAGAGGAGAGTTTTGAAGTAGTGAACCAACTCCCTTTCTATTTCTTCATGATTTTGAGTTGGTTTCCTTGGATATCCTTTATGGATGATATTATATTATGGTGATGGTGTTGGATCATGGATTTGTGGAAGAATTTGAATTTTTTTCTCCCTCTTTGAGTCACTACACTCTTGATTTCTATTTCCATAGAAGTTCTTCTTGCTTGGCTTGAGCCTCTAATTGGGTTTGGAGTGAAGCTTCTTTCGTGATTAGTTTCTCCATTTTCCCCTCTACTATCATTGATTGTTGGATTTTCTCCATTTGATCTTCAAATTCTCTCTTAGCCTTGAATATGTCACCAAATGCCTCTTTATTCCATTTTTTGAGACAAAGCTTGATTATTTAAGACATTGTTGGAAGTGGTACATGGGGGTGCCGAACCCAACATCTACTTCATGCCACCATTGCATAATGTTTTCTTGGAAGGAAGGGTGATCTAAATAGAAACATTCAAATCTGAAGGGGAAATGTTTTGAGCTACCTTTTAATTTAAGCTCTAGTTTAATGGGTTGGTGATCCGATCCTATGCCAGGAAGAAGGGAAGATTCCAAATGAAGACCTACCAACATAAGGGATTCCTAGATGAGGAATCAATATAGCTTGGAGGCTACCTAGTTGTCACCACTATGTTGGTTGTTCCATGTGTGCAACTCATTTATTGTTTATAGATATCTCATTTTTAATTGCCTTGTATTTTCCTTGAAGCATTGTGAGTCTTGATCTAGTCTTTGGATGCCTCCTTTCTTTTTTTCTAGAGAGGTAATGATGTTGAAATATCCACCAAATATCCAATGGTTATCCCCAATAATATTTATGAATGCATGTAAGGATATTATAAAGAGGATCTTGTACAGGATTGCTTGAGGTCCATATACATTGGTTAGCAGTCTTGTTTTTGCTAAGTGATCTGAATTATTTTTGACACAAAATGAGAGTGAAGATATAATAAAGAAATGCACAGAGATATTGCAGATATCCAATAATATAACAGAAATGTATCAAAGATGAAACCATAAACACAAAGATATAGTAATACATGATTTCTATTAATGAAATAAATGTATAGAGACTGTAAAAATATAGAGTGAAAGAATCGCTAGAATGGTGGCGGCTTATCTATGAGAAGAGATGTGACGACTGTGCTCATTCACAAGAAGATGATTACAATGAGGCTCTGAAGGCCTTTTTACAATAAGCAGGAATGCCAAAAACCCTAGACATCCAAAAACCTAACCCTAGGAGATGAAGCGCCAAAATTCATGTGGGCCTCGTTTGGGTAAGTTAGTACAACAACTTCCCGGGGTCGTAACTTTTGCATACGATCTCCATTTTAGCCGTATGATAGCCCATTGGAAAGGTGTCATCGAGGAGATTAATTTTAGGCACAATATCGAAGAACTTCCATATTTCTCCCCATTTTCCCAAAAACTTCGTTTAGGGCCTCAAAATGGCCCCGAAAGCTCAAAACTGCTAAAAATAGTAAATTACCAAAATTGCTAGAAAACGGTTTTGAGCCAGTTGGAAAAGGTGGGTGGCCACCGATATCCACCTGGATCACTAAGCCAATTAGATGCAATTTAGATGATAAAGTCATTTGGGTTGAAAAAAAATCTGTTGTTGATATTTCAGCAGGGTTCCACAAAATTTATAACCCACCTGCCACACCTTGGGAATCCATCACAATTTCTTGGGAGCCTTTACCATTCCTAGAGACTACTTTTGAAACTAGGTCATTGTTACATTTTGTTTCTTGAAGCATTACAACAGAGGGTTGTTTTTTAAGAATTTTGTTTTGAAGAATCTTGTTCTTTCTTTTTCCATTCAATCCTATGATATTCCAAGAGATTATATTCATGAGGAACTAGGGGGGTTGGGTGGGAATTTATTCATCATCAAGACAATCCACCTCGAATTTACTAGCATTTATCTTAGGTCTTGTAAGAGTTGTTTGTTGATTTATCTTCCTCATTATTTCCCCTCTTTTGTTATTTTGGAAATATCCTTAAAGGTGTTGGTTTTAACCCATGAGGAGGAGGATGCAATGGACTGACCTTTGTGTGATGCACCTCGATGTTCTCTACTTCTAACTAGGGAATATTTTAAGAGTTTTAGTTTTTGATCTGGCATGGAGTTCGGGTCTTGACACTCCCATGCTACTACTAAGGATTCCAGATCAAGTTCACCCAATTCCATGTCCACCATCTTCTGATTCGTCATGGTCCTCTCCATTGTATATTATTTCCTCCTCTCATTCGAACCCATTAAGCATATTGTTTCCCATTGTTTTTCTATATTTTCCTGCTCCTCTAGGTTCTTATTTGTGTCCTGATCACTTTTTGTTGGCATCTGATTTTGGTGTTCCTCTCGTGCACTATTGTTGGGTTCTTCAGGGTTTTTTGATAAGATTTCAACGTTTTTGCTAGTTTTGACTCCTTTTTTAGCCTGGGGTACTATGGGCCTTCTATTGGGTCTTATTATTGCAATAACTTTCTCGAATTCCTCTGAATTGTTTGGTACAAAATTCCTTTCTTTAGGCAATGAGACATTCAATTGGAAATCTCGAAAGAGATGGCCATGTTCATGGCACTTTCAACATCGAAAGGGTATATGATCATAATCAATATTTTGGATCTAGTTTGTGTCTTGATAGCTTAGACAAATTGATTATGGTAGGGACTTGGAAACATTAACGTGGAAACAAATGTGATCATATTAGGTGTACCTACCATGCTTGGTTACTTCCGATATTTTAACAAAATATCCAAGGGAATTACCGATTCCTTCCAAGATTTCAGTGTCCTAGAACTCTTGCAGCAATGAATATAATCAGAGCCATATTGGCATAGTTGTTAAGTCCTCCTTGTTTTGGATGAATTTTTTCATTTAGAGGTGGAGATATAGTCCTACCAAGTTAAAAAAAATAAGGGCCATTTTAAAAAACCCTTTCCCGATCTTCTAGGTTAGTGAATACTTATGTAAAGAACCCTTTTGAGCCCAGTTTTAGATCAACTTGGCCCTTCAGTTTTTAGCGCTTGTTGATCCACCAGATCAAGTCTTTTTCAGCAGGCCAATGTCCCATGAATTTTCCAATGATAGCATGGTCCTACAAATATTGAATGTATTCCCTTATTTTTTTCGATTGGATCTCATACATAGGGGTTTCCACTACCTTCAGAATACAATGGTCTAAACCGCTTGGAAGTTGTTGCTCCTAATTAGTTTTCTATGCGCCTTCATCATTGTTTCCTGCCCCTCTCACTCTTGATGTATGATCCATGGCCTTGGACCGATACAATAATATTGGATTGCTTTTGGTAGAAATGTGCTTTGCTATCGCTAGAACATTACCATAGGAGGGAGTAACCCCCCTCCTCCATCCATCACCATCGCCCTTTGAAGAAAACCCTAAGTGAATTCATGCGGCAAACCCTAGTCCTTTGTTCAATGTCATAAGCCAATTCCATTCTGTATATAAAATATAAATTTTAAATGTTTAAATTTTTTTGAATTAAAATGAATAAAATAAATTTTTCAATAAAAAATATCTATATTTTTTTCTTTTCCACTTATTAATATAATTTAATTTTTATATAAATATTTATTATTTTATTTTATTTTATTTTTTTTAATTTTAATTTTATATAAAATTTAATTTTTATATAAATATTTATTATTTTATTTTATTTTTTTTAATTTTAATTTTATATAAAATATTATAAATGAGTATTATTTTTCCTGTAAAAATATAAAATAAATTATTTTCTTACAACAATATTCTATACCATTATGAATACAAATTACTTTTAATATGTTTTCAGTTTGTTTATGAAATAAAATTTAGAAATCCTTGAAAAAAATCACAACATGGCCATATTCCAAATTGTTATATTGAATCCATATTGTCAGTATCATCACATAAATTGTTATATTGAACCCATATTGTCAATATCATCACATAAATGTCCTTTCTAAACACATCTCAAATTCCTAGCATTATCAAGAAATGTAAGAATTATGTCTTGATAATGTTTCGTACCATGATGGTTAATGGTTAAGCTATACATATTAAGGTATAGCTGAATTATATATATATATATATATATATATATATTCATGTTCATGTCTTAGTTAGTTTTTATTCATGAAAATTTTGATAACCAACATTTTCTATAAAAGAACCCTCGAGAAAAAGAATCAACAATGCCATGGAGAAAATGATTCATTTTAAGATATGTTATATAATATACGTAGAAAGTCTAATAAACAAAACGATCCGAACAATATTAACTAATATATAAGTTCGTTCATTCATGGTAAACACAATGCTAGCAACATAGGTTTTACAGAGCGTCATGGAAAGAAATCCTACAGTGTCTATGGAGTGTCATTACCAAATCAATTAAAGCATCTACTTAAGGGTCTTTCTAGCATGAGTGGTGTCTACTAATATAAAACTCTCTTTATAAAAGTGACTTTATTCAATTCCTTAAGGTCATCATTAAAACATATACAATCAGATTCCCCACATGTTCATCCCAATGATATTCTTTAGAATTACTATCACTGGCAAGTTCAAGTTTGGCATCTTTAAAAGTGAAATTGATGCCACAATCGATTTCAATCGATTTTAATGTATGCGTCTCCACTTTGGAATTTGATGGAATGTGATGATTGAGTTTTATTCAATGAAGGTTTTTCTTTAGGTTGAATAGTCGAAATAAAATGATTCCATGGAGTATCTATAATTTGCTAAGCAATGAGAATTTATTATTCCAAGTATTCTATTTCAATTAGAGATAGGAAAATATGTGTCAAGGAGGTTGATAAGAATGCCATGGGTGAACTTCACAAATTCAATGACAAATACATCAATGCATCCAATATTTAAAATCATGCTTGCAATTACACTTGTATTTGTTGATACTGAGAGGGGGGTGAATCAGTGTCAAGTACAATTTAAAAACCTTTTCCAACTTATACTTAAACCATTCAATTATATCCAATGAGCAATGAACAATAGTATAAGAGCTACACCAATACACCACAATACACCATGCACAATATATATGAGAAATAATCAATAGTTTTTGTTCAAGGGAAGTAATGACTCTCAAATGTAGCTACAGCTTCCAAATGTAAAGGGAGGGATAAACCTCCAAGAGGAAGATACAATCCTCCAATATCAAGAGAGATTTGAACTCTCTATTCTTTCCCCGTCCTTCCACCCAAGAATATATGAGAGATAATAAAACTTTATTCAATTCTTGTCTGTTCAGAAGACCCAACTTGTACAGCATGCCCCACGCTCAATATTTAACATCTGATTCTGAAACTCGCACAAAAGAAACTACAGTCCGTACTCTTTCAAATGGAAGTGGTCCCACTGCATTTGGAGTCTTCATGAAAAAGTTATGACTGTTTTACCCGGAACACCGGTTTATTGACTAGTTTCAGGACTGGCCACAAACCCTATATTCCACAGAGTGTATCTCCATAATTATAGCGAATCAAGAGCTGAAATTTTTACCAGAGGTACCTTGATATGTCGTCTCAATACCATAGAGATTTCACCATCTGAATCATTCTAAAAAAAAATTATAGAAAAAATGGTAAGATGACCTGAAAATAACATACCTTAAAACACATCACCAAAAGACTTCATCCTCCCTTGAAATCCGGCCTTCTTTTACTTCTTCTTCCCTCTGAAATTTGACTTTTATCAAATGAATGTATAATGATATTTATTTATACCATTTATGTCACTTCCTTTTAACATTAGG